>SJYX01024472.1:112430-124076 GCA_006410675.1 Oreotragus oreotragus | reverse complement strand
GCAGCAGCATTGGCGGGGGTCGGGGGTGGGGTGGGGTGGGGGAGTGGAGGTTTCCTCTTCTCTCCCTGGTTCCGGGAAAGCAGAGCAAATATAGCAGACCCCAGAGACCAGTGGAAAACTACCTTTGGGAGCCTTTCAATCTACGCAGTCCCCACTGACTGCCCGTAAGCACATTCTAACTTGAACCTGTTGGTCCTAAGAGAGCCCAGTGAAAGGCTTCCCTAAAGCCATTAGAAGAACTCTCCCCAGTTTCTCAAAAAATGTCTGCAATTTTAGGATCTCACATTTTTCTACAGTAAGCATGCCTCACTTTTGCCACAAAAAATTAAAATAAGTACGGATAGTCAAAGTTTCAGGATTTCCACAATGCCTTGCCCTCTTTGAAGCTCCCTCTGTAACCAGTGACTGACTCACAGTTGCTGCTCAGAGTATTTCAGGCTTTTTCTGTCACTGCAGTTGCATCTAATCATAAAAAGAAATACACTTCTGACAAATTTAAGAATGCAACATGGAAGAGATCTCTGGAAAAATTCCTACCAGCTCTTTTATACCCAGGTGCCCTCGGTCATAAAATCCTCGTCTTTTCAGGAAATCAGTTCATTCCTTGCTTGTTTTATCAAACAGCTCACTCCCCGCTAGTCTCATCTTCCTGATGAGACGGTCCTTTTCAGGGCAGAGATACTCTGATTCCCTCCTCTTTCCTGCCCTCCCAACACCCACCCAACTTCTTCACTTGCTCTGCATCCCACCATGCAGACTGACCTCATTCTCAGCTTTGTTTGTTTCCCCGATGAGATTACTGGGCAGGTGCCGTAGTCTTTGGTTTGCTGGGCAATTGGCTACGCGCAGTTCCTGTGACCCACGCCCTGGATGACGGGACATCTTCATTATTCACGATAAACTAGAGGTACAGTTACCAGCAAGGTCACCTCCGAAACTTGTTTAGCCAGTTTCCTTCTTTCACTGAGCTGTTCCAAGACGGGCACATGGAGATTGACAAAAACACCGAGAGTTTCTGTATTCCCAGGAACCAGTACCACCAGAACAAGCCCAGGTCTCTTGCTGAACTATGATTCTCGATTCCTCTCCCCACGCTCCCTTTCCTACAAAGCTATGGACCATCACGTTTTAATGCGCTGCTGAGTTGCTAACAAAAAAGGTGTGTGGTTTTTTTTTTCTTCCTGAATGTCAAACAACATACAATCAAGAAGCAGGCATAAAATATCAGAAAAACAAATGTACACAGTTCCTGCCTGGCATGCAAACGCACAAGTGGCTGGGCTTTTAAAGCTTCCGTGTTCACAAGAAGTCCCGAAGCATTAAAATTGATGCTGGGGATTAGGTTGCCTTTCAGAGCAGCAGAATCTGTGTAAGCGAATCCTCCTGGGCTGAGCCATTTTCAGCCCAGGCATATTAAGTTGGCTGGCCATGAGTCGGCCTTTGTACACATACGCACAGTATTTAACTGCACGTGCAGCAGGCCCCAAATTAAAACCATATTTTGTTAGCACCACATGTTCCAGGCTTGACAGTATTTATCAAAGGGGAAGCTGCTGGGTTTACTGAAAGGAATGAATTTCATCAGGGTTTGGCAGACCCAACCCTGATCAGTTCAGTTCAGTCACTCAATTGTGTCTGACTCTTTGCAACCCCATGAATCGCAGCACGCCAGGCCTCCCTGTCCATCACCAACTCCCGGAGTTCACTCAGACTCATGTCCATTGAGTCCGTGATGCCATCCAGCCATCTCATCCTCTGTCGTCCCCTTCTCCTCCTGCCCCCAATCCCTCCCAGCATCAGAGTCTTTTCCAATGAGTCAACTCATCGCATGAGGTGGCCAAAGTACTTGAGTTTCAGCTTCAGCATCATTCCCTCCTAAGAAATCCCAGGGCTAATCTCCTTCAGAATGGACTGGTTGGATCTCCTTGCAGTCCATGGGACTCTCAAGAGTCTTCTCCAACACCACAGTTCTAAAGCATCAATTCTTCTGTGCTCAGCTTTCTTCACAGCCCAACTCTCACATCCATACATGACCGCTGGAAAAACCGTAGCCTTGACTAGACAGACCTTTGTTGGCAAAGTAATGTCTCTGCTTTTCAATATAGGGAGTTCTTTTTCCCTTGCCTGGCAAGTGATACAGTGGCTGTCAGCACAAGGCTGTCGAGCAGCTCTGGGCTAGCTTCAGCATCATTCCTTCCAAAGAACACCCAGGGCTGATCTCCTTCAGAATGGACTGATTGGATCTCTTTGCAGTTAGGAGATAACATTGATGGTACTTGGTGCTGGACCCAGAAAGGGTTGGTGGAGTGAGGGAGATAGAAACTCCAGGTTTGAATGTATTGTTCACATAGAGCTACATCAGACAGAGCTGGCTTTTTTAGATCAGATCAAGGGGAAGATCTGGAACACTTTCTCGGTCCCTCTAAACTAAATGGGGAGGGACCTCCCTAGCTTGATGTGGTAGAAGATGATATCTCAGTTCATCTTTTTTTAAAAATTTATTTGGCTGTGCCAAGTCTTAGTTGCGGCATGTGGGCTCTAGTTCCCTAACCAGGGTTTGAACCCAGCCCCCCTGCATTGGGAGTGCAGAGTCTTAGCCACTGAACCACCAGGGAAGTCCCTCAGTTCATCTTGACCAAGGATTGCTGGAGAAGCCCCTCTAAGGTATCCTGAGCAGTGGCCTCAGTCTTTGGTTTACCTTTAAAAAAAATTAATTTATTTATTTAAATTGGAGGCTAATTGCTATACAATATTGTAGTGGTTTTTGCCATACATTGACATGAATCAACCATGGATGTACATGTGTTCCCCATCTTAAACCTCCCTCCCACCTCCCTCCCCATCCCATCCCTCAGGGTCATCCCAGTGCACCAGCTTTTGGTTTACCTTTAAAAAAAATTAATTTATTTATTTAAATTGGAGGCTAATTGCTATACAATATTGTAGTGGTTTTTGCCATACATTGACATGAATCAACCATGGATGTACATGTGTTCGCCATCTTAAACCTCCCTCCCACCTCCCTCCCCATCCCATCCCTCAGGGTCATCCCAGTGCACCAGCCCTGAGCACCCTGTCTCATGCATCGAACCTGGACTGGCGATCTGTTTCACATAGGGTAATATACATGTTTCAATGCTATTCTCTCAAATCATCCCACCCTTGCCTTTTCTCACAGAGTCCAAAAGTCTGTTTTGTACACTTGTGTCTCTTTTGCTATCTTGTATATAGGGTCATCATTACCATCTTTCTAAATTCCATATATATTCATTAATATACTGTATTGGTGTTTTTTTTTTTTTTTCTGACTTACTTCACTCTGTATAATAGTCTCCAGTTTCATCCACTTCTGGTTTACCTTAAGCTCTGTTAAGAAAGGGACTATGTCTTGTTCTTGACTGTTGGCCAGGGCTTAGCAGAAAGCCCAGCACATATGTCTACCAAAATATTATCGATAAATATATGATATTTTCCCAATAGCACAGAGAATATAAGAAGCAATGGTGAGATGGGGAGAAGTCTAGAAACCTATACTTTAGACCTCTGGCGCAGTGACCCTCCCTCCCTCTCAGGTCATGTGCTTTTGTTGAGACTATGCCTTTCTACTTCAAATACCCTCGTCTCATTTAGTTGAAAAAGCTTTAAAAGTTGCTTGGGTGAGTATATTTGGTTTTATTTTGAAGTAATACCATAATTTGGCAGCATATATTTAAGTATAGCATTTTTTTTCAGTTGGATGAAACAGAGAGTTATCAATTGTAACTACGTGGAGAAATGAGTAAAGAACTCAGGTCTATGCAAAACAAGGGTAATAACCATTAGGAAAGTTCAGGACTTCCCAGATGGCTCAAACAGTAAAGAATCTGCCAGAGATTCTTGCAGGAGATCCAGGTTCTATCCCTGGGTCAGTAAGATTCCCTAGAGAAGGAAATGGCAACCCACTCCAGTATTCTTGCCTGAAGAATTCCAAGGACAGAGGAGTCTGGCAAGCTACAGTCCATGGGGTCACACAAAGTCACACATGACTGAGCATGCACGCATGCGAGCTCAACTACACAGTGGAAAGTTCAGCAAGGGAGGTTCTGGAAGATTCTAAAAGTCTGGGCATTACCATCGTTCTAAATTCCATATATATGTGTTAGTATACTGTATGCAAGACAGCAAAAGAGATACAGATGTGTAGAGCGGACTTATGGACTCTGAGGGAGAAGGATGTACTTCAAGAGTCTAGTTTCAGCAATGAAGACTGGGGTTCCACTGAAGTGTTGTAGGGTGGGGAGCTGACCCACACCACTCACTTCTCATAAAGCTGGGCAGTTTTTCAAGGTGGCCACACCTCAAGTGGCCTTCATTTCTTCAAAAGCTGCTTGGTGGCCCATTTTCCAGATACCACTGAGCAATATATAAAGGCACCTGGTCTTCCAGTGTGAGAAAGAACCGACAACAAATGGAATAAATAAGACTTAGTACTTGACTGTTAGGAAAACGTTGTTGATTTGGGCAACATGGTGGAAGGTGATGCCATTCATTGAGATTGGGGACAGAAGACTCACAATCCACATTTTCCAGACTTGATTCTAGGCCCCCTTCTAGTCCTGCTCTTCACTCTCTCCCAATGTGCTTCCATTCATTTCCTTGGTTGGATTAGCATACAGGTGTGATCCAATGCAAATCAGTCCTGACTTTTCTTCTGAGCACCAGACCCGTTCAACTGTCTGCTGGGCATCTCCATCTCTTGGATGTCTCAAATCTCTCTTTCTCTCCCCTTCCTCCGCCCCTTCAGATCTGCTCCAGTTTTCCCTAGAGTTCATAAATGGCAGGACTATGCACACTGCTGTTCAAGTCAGAAACCTCTCTCCCCTCCTTCCCTACGTAAGGGATCCAGCCTTGTTGCCGCCCACCACTCTGCCTCATTCCCTGTGCTCGCTCTTTCCTGGCCAGCTCTCAGTTCACCGAGTGGTGTGTGCTCTCCTACTACGAGGCTGTAACCTGTGCAGCTGTCCCCTACGCTGCAGACACACAACACTCTTACCCACTCAGACACTGCCCATGCATCTGAAAGGGGCCGTCCCACACTGGATTACCTCTCTAAATATATAGCCTGTAGCACCTCATTTCTCCTCCTCAGCATTCTAAACAATTTAAATTATTTAAAAATTATATTATCTCTAATCACTGGGATCACATCTGCTCCATTCTCTATTTCTATTGTGCTCTATTTCTAGCACAGTGTCTGGGGTATTTGCTGGTTGAATAAAAGTTTGCAGAAGATACTAACTTTAATTTTGATTAAATTATGACAGACTATAAGATATTCTATCATGATTTATGATATTCCAGTACAGATACTCAGCAAGCAGATGTTTATATAGATTTGAAGCTGAGGAGAGAGCTCTAGTTTGATTAATAAAGGAATTCCTATGTGTATTTCTCCACTCCACTGACTTTTCTTTTGTTCAACATTATACGTATCTTAAATCTATCTGATAAATATAGCAAGCTTATTTTCAGTTCAGTTCAGTCATCTGTCTCTTATACACATCTAGATGTGTATAAGAGACAGGTTCAGTTCAGTTCAGTTCAGTCGCTCAGTCGTGTCCAACTCTTTGCGACCCCATGAATCGCAGCATGCCAGGCCTCCGTGTTCATCACCATCTCCCGGAGTTCACTCAGACATCCATCGAGTCCAAATATGTAAGTTTACAAAAACTCATTGGATTTTTTACAAAAACACTTGAAATGGGTGAATTTTATAATATGTGTCAGTATAACTTGAAAAAAGATTCAGTTCAGTTCTGTCGCTCAGTTGTGTCGGATTTTTTGTGACCCCATGAATTGCAGCACACCAGGCCTCCCTGTCCATCACCAACTCCCGGAGTTCACTCAGACTCATGTCCATTGAGTCCGTGATGCCATCCAGCCATCTCATCCTCTGTCGTCCCCTTCTCCTCCTGCCCCCAATCCCTCCCAGCATCAGAGTCTTTTCCAATGAGTCAACTCATCGCATGAGGTGGCCAAAGTACTTGAGTTTCAGCTTCAGCATCATTCCCTCCAAAGAAATCCCAGGGCTAATCTCCTTCAGAATGGACTGGTTGGATCTCCTTGCAGTCCATGGGACTCTCAAGAGTCTTCTCCAACACCACAGTTCTAAAGCATCAATTCTTCTGTGCTCAGCTTTCTTCACAGCCCAACTCTCACATCCATACATGACCGCTGGAAAAACCGTAGCCTTGACTAGACAGACCTTTGTTGGCAAAGTAATGTCTCTGCTTTTCAATATAGGGAGTTCTTTTTCCCCTGCCTGGCAAGTGATACAGTGGCTGTCAGCACAAGGCTGTCGAGCAGCTCTGGGCACCCTTTGCTAACAGATGTCTCTACGGCCTGCCTCCCCACAGCCTGCGCCTCATGGATCATCAGCTCCACAGCTGTTGGTTCTTCAAGCCCCAGTTTGTGTGCCTTCCTCTTGAAAGGAAGGTCATTTCTTCCTCCCCTGATCTCTCCAGCACCACTTGAGGCTGGGATGGAAAAGCAGAGTCCCAGGCTCCACCCTAGACCTCTGCATCTGCACCTATAGGTGTCTTGTAAATAAACTGGGGGTGAGGGTTGTCACAGTGGTGGGTGCCATGGGGAGAGCTCCTTACTGGCTTCCGTGGGCGGGAGGAAGCTGGGCAGTCTGCAGTGCATACTAAGAAAGACTTGGCTCATACATCATGTGACTCTCTAAAGTGCCACCAGGAGGTCAGGAAGCTGAAAAACCTTTATTTACTTGTCTAACCTAATTCCCCTTTTCCACAAAGACACAAAGTGTTGTTTACACAGTTTCAGTAGCCAGTGAATTTTCTAGGAATTCAACTTCTGTGAATTGAGGGAAGACTGTGTTTCGTTTTGTTCAGAATTTTACCTTTGTTCTTCATTTTGGAAACACATCATTGACAGGAATGCTGCTCATAGCACTTCAATCTCCAGGACAATATATCTGTATCAGTATGCTTTGGTAACTGTCCCCAGAACAGTGATTTTATATCTGATGACTTCATTGATTTTCAGTGTAAATGTGCCTGAGCATTTATATATTGAAATGTTGTTTCATTGTAAATTGATTTTATTTCTTCATATCAGAATTAAGCAATTCATTATACAGATTCTGAGTTAGTTTTATTATTCATGGATTCTATTTTAAGAAAATAAAGTCATTTTATTTTTTTAATTAATTAATATTTTAATTTTATTTTTACTTTATTTTACTTTACAATACAGTATTGGTTTTGCCATACACTGACATGAATCCACCACGGGTGTATACGAGCTCCCAATCCTGAAACCCCGTCCCACCTCCCACCCCATATCATCTCTCTAGATCATCCCCGTGTACCAGCCCCAAGCATCCTGTATCCTGTATCGAACATAGACATTTTAAATTATTAGAGAATATTGGGATCTGATAGGGTTGAGAATCTTGGTGTTACATCCTTCAGTTGGCCGTTATTACATGCTATCTAATCATCTTAGTTGTATTTTCTCCCCTACTAGATTATAAATGTTCTTGAGGTAGAACTGATAGTTTATCAATTTGACATTCTAGACACCACTTAGTTCAGCATAATGCACCTACTGAGCATTAAGTAACTGATCACATGATTACTTTGAGGCAAGTCCCTTACCCTTCACCCCATCCTCCTAATACTATGGAGTCCCTACTGTGTGCAGAGTACCAGCAGCCTGGCTACAATAGTCATTAAGAAAGAGTTTGGCACATGGGATGAGCATAAAGCCTAACACAAAGACTTCTGAAAAAAAAAGTGGCGATGAGAAATGGTCCACAGGGGAAACAAACAAAATGCTATGAGGTTATGGAGAAGGAGACAATTCCAACGTGTACATATGCACATATATAGCCCAGAGTGACAGTGTATGTATAAGTTCCTTGGTGTGTTTACCAGTTAACCACCACCATCTTTGCCCCATTGAATTAGAAGCTTTTTGAGAGCCATGCTCAAGCCCTCTAACTCCTTTGTATTACTGCCAAGCTTCAGTGTTGCATCAGACAAAATCCCTTCTGTTTCTTGGGACAAAGTCCACAGACATACAGTCTTTTCAATCTTGTGTGATAATATGATTGTGTGTGTGTGTGTGTAGGCTAGATTGGCCCCATGGTCAGCATCTGGATTTTAATCTGTTGATAATTTGGAAAGGTCATTTTACCACTCTGGTGGTCATTTTCCTCATCAGAAAAGATGGATCAGATTGATGGTTCCCAAACTTGACTGTTCCTGGGGAGATTTTTTTTAATATAGAAATCACTGGGCTCTACTCCCAACACGTTGAAAAGACTTTGAACGTAGAATCCAAGTAGCTATAGATTTTTAAAGATATCAGATAATTCCAGTAAGTGACCAGGTTTCCTTTCTTTCTTTGTTTGGCCATGTGGCATGTGAGAACTTAATTCCCTCATCAGAAGTCCAACCCACACCGCCTGCAGCGGTAGCTCAGAATCTTAGCCACTGGCCCACCAGGGAAGTGCCTGGCCATGTTTTCTTTTCAAACTTCAATGTGTATACAAATCACCTCGGAAATCTTAAGATGTAGATTTGATCCTTCAACTCAGGAGTGGGGCTTGGGAGTCTGCATCCTAACAAGCTCCCAGGTGACACAGATGCTGCTCGTCCATGAATCCTATTCCAGTGGCCAAGAATAAAAGACTTTTAAGTATTTTTCAGCTGAATACTCTCCACCTGCATCAAGGTGGTTCAAACTGTAAAGAATCTACCTACAATGCGGGAGACCTAGGATCAATCACTGGGTCAGGAAGAGCCCCTGGAGAAGGAAATGGCTACCCACTCCAGCATTCTTACTTGGAGAATTCTTTGGACAAAGGAGCCTGGAGGGCTACAGTCCATAGGGTTGAAAAAAGTTGGACATGACCGAGCGACTGACACTTTCACTTCACTTTCAATGTTATACAATAGGATTCTTCATCCTCCGGGTTCTAACGCTTGATGATTTGATGTGGAGCCAATGTAATGAAAATAGAAATAAAGGGCACTATAAATGTAATGTGCTTGAATCATCCCCAAACCATCCCCACCCTACCCCCAGTCTGTGGAAAAATTTTCTGCCATGACACCAGTCCCTGGTGCCATAAAGTTTCCAGTCCACTGTCATACAAGGTGACCACTAAAAATCATCTTTTTAGTCCGTGTTTTAGTGTAAGATGACCTAGCCAAGTTAAATCATCATGGTAGAGTATGGAATCATTTCCTTCACTTCTAAATTTTAACTGATACTTTTAAGTAATCTCTGGAGGATTTTTTTCCTCTTAAGTTAGCATACCATAGTACAACATTGAAAGAGTTTTCAAAAATCCTCAGACTAGAAACAATTTTTCAACCAATCAGCAGACTTTGAACTGACCTTCTGTGGCACATGGAGCTCAAAGTCGGTGTGATCTGAATGTCATAGAAAGTACTCTCTCTTTCCGAATCCTCCCATGGGCTAGCATATGCCTGAAATTCCTTTAACAGAGGACAGAGTCTCTCACTCACTCTGCAATTAGTGATGAGGCTTAAAATATCCCTGAGGAGGGTAAAGCACTGACTTTGCATCTTAGCAGAATAAAGAAATGATGCCGGAGGTTTTTCAGGGAAAGAGGTTTTTACAGGAAAGAGTCGGACTGGGGGAGGCAGGCTGGAGCAGAGAGAGAAAAAAGTGTGTCAGAAAGGGAAGCCAGGGGCCTGAAGTATACTTGACCTTCTTCATAATTTTGTCAAAAGGAAACTGAACTAAGGGTTTTCAGAAAACAGCAGCAAGCCAGGAGAGCCATCACGTTCTTTGGGGAGGCAGCCGGAGGCAGGGTGGAGAGTGATCTCCTCCTAAGGAACAGACATCCCGCCTAGTTCCTTTGCTCATCTCCTCCATTCCTGTGCGAAGCTCTCAGGCATCTTTGTGCTGAGTTCAGTTCAATCACTCAGTCGTGTCCGACTCTTTGTGACCCCACGGACTGCAGCACGCTAGGCTTCCCTGCCCATCACCAACTCCCAGAGCTTGCTCACACTCATGGCATCTTTCTGCTTCAGTCATCTCTCTGCTACAGTCAACTCTCTGCTACATGCTACAAACTCATGGCATCTTTCTGCTTCAGTCCTGCAAACAAGTAGAGTGGGTCCCAAGCAGGAGAAGGGTCCGAATGAGGAACATTCACGGGGCCTGAACTGACCAAGTGGGTTGCGGGAGGGAGAGGATCCACAGGAGAACTGAGGTGGCCACTGGGAAGAGGAAGGCGGATGTGACCTAGAAGAGAAGGGGCCCCATAAAGCCAGGTTTGTCTCCAACACTGCATAGAGTCTCAGACTCAAGTTCTTGGCAACACAATCTCTTCCCGATCTCCTGCAACTGATCTCGAGGTCACGACTGCCAGTTTAAGACACGTATACAAGACCAAGGAAATTGACCTTTCTTCCTGTAATTAAGACATTCAATCTCCCCTACATACTTGTGACACTCAACGACACCCACTCTCAAGGTATCAGTGAGGCAGCTGGAAGATCTTTGAGTCTGGCTGATGCCCGGTGCTGGATTTGCCTCTGGGCATAGTGGCGGAGCATCTAAGAGCTGGAACCATCTCTAAGAGCAGGAGACAGACTGGGCACCTGATAGGCTGTTAAGCTGTGAAGAGCTTGCTCCAGCACCCTTCCTCTCAAGAAGTATTCTTTTAATCACCTTTCTCAAAAAGGGAGGGATCTGAAGAGAAGCATACATATCACATGGGCTATTGAGGTGGAGAGGAAAGGCATTCTAGATTCAATTGATAGCTCTACATCTATAAACCGCATGATTCACAGAATAACAACCGACACGTGGACACTCAATTCAACTAAAATGGTGGGAGAGAAACTGTCCAGTGAAGCCTGTAGGAGCATGGCCGGACTGAGCAGGGCCATCCAAGCCTGCCACAGAGAGGTGAGTGCAGGGTCACCGGTTCTTGCTGACTCATGGAAAATGGACAGGGTCCCTTCTCAGGGCCCCCAGGACACAGGTTGCCCATCACAACTCCAGAATGAAGTCCATTTTTGAAGGACTGAAAAGAGAAGCATAAGAGAGGAGTGTTACCTTCACTAACATTCAGTTCAGTCGCTCAGCCGTGTCCAACGCTGGGACCCCATGAATTGCAGCCTGCCAGGCCTCCCTGTCCATCACCAATTCCCGGAATTCACCCAAACTCATGTCCATCGAGTCGGTGATGCCATCCAGCCATCTCATCCTCGGTCGTCTCCTTCTCCTCCTGCCCTCAATCCCTCCCAGCATCAGAGTCTTTTCCAATGAGTCAACTCTTCGCATGAGGTGGCCAAAGTACTGGAGTTTCAGCTTCAGCATCATTCCCTCCAAAGAAATCCCAGGGCTGATCTCCTTCAGAATGGACTGGTTGGATCTCCTTGCAGTCCAAGGGACTCTCAAGAGTCTTCTCCAACACCACAGTTCTAAAGCATCAATTCTTCGGCACTCAGCTTTCTTCACAGTCCAACTTTCACATCCATACATGACCACTGGAAAAACCATAGCCTTGACTAGACGGACCTTAGTCGGCAAAGTAATGTCTCTGCTTTTGAATATGCTATCTAGGTTGGTCATAACTTTCCTTCCAAGGAGTAA
>SJYX01024472.1:86210-99378 GCA_006410675.1 Oreotragus oreotragus | reverse complement strand
ACAGTCGGACAGACTGAGCGACTTCACTTTCACTTTTCTCTTTCATGCATTGGAGAAGGAAATGGCAACCCACTCCAGTATTCTTGCCTGGAGAATCCCAGGGATGGGGGAGCCTGGTGGGCTGCCGTCTATGGGGTCACACAGAGTCGGACACGACTGAAGTGACTTAGCAGCAGCAGCAGCAGCAGCAACACATATATATGGAATTTAGAAAGATGGTAATGAGGACTCTGTATGCAAAACAGCAAAAGAGACACAGATGTGTAGAGCAGACTTTTGGACTCTGAGGGAGAGGGAGAGGAAGGGGGAGAGGGTGGGATGATTTGGGAGAATAGCATTGAAATATGTATACTATCACGTAAGAAATGAATCGCCAGTCTATATTCGATGCAGGATGCAGGATGCTTGGGGCTGGTGCATGGGGATGATCCGGAGGGATGATGTGGGGTGGGAGAGGGGTTCATGTTTGGGAGTTCATGTACACCCATGGCAGATTCATGTCAATGTATGCCAAATCCAATACAGTACTATAAAGTAAAATAAAGTAAAAAAAAAAAAATAATAATAATAAAAATTAAAAAAATAAAAAAATAAAGTTGTCACAAGAAAAATACATGGATTTTAGAAGGACTAATAAATCCTGATTGGTTATTTTCTCTGTTGCTATCATTTCAATGTAGATTTACATAAAGTAGTGTTCCCAAGAACTTTTATAATCCATTAGTTAAATACTTTGATAGCCTCAAGGCAGAACTCAAGAAGCTCACCAACTGTAATTTAGCTACTTGCATATTTGGATACACTAACATATCTTAGCATACTTGACAATTAATAACAGTTATTTCTAATGATGAAAGTCAATTTGTTTATTATAGAACATTTTAAAATGAAAAGTATAAAATAAGAAATAAAAATTGTCTGTATACTTACCATCTAGAAACACTCAGTGTTAATACTGATTTATTGCTATCTTGTCTGCTTAAAAATTACACTTATCAAAATAAACCTATTTTCACTGAATATTCAATATGAGGATTTCCCATACCATTGTTCTTTTAAAGCACAATCCTTATACTTGTATAATATTCCACAATAAATCTATCACATAATTTATGTAATCATTTTCATTTGGTTGAATACTTAGACTGCTTCTCATTGTTCCCAATTTTAATGTGGACAGATATCTCTGTACATAGATCTGTAAGTGAATCTGATTAGTTTCTGTATTTCCTCAGGTATCATAACAACCTGTGGTTCAAATAAAATCAAATAACAATTTTGCCCAAATTACAGTAGTACAGCTTTTCTGCTTTCCTCCCTCTCATCACGCACTCACCCCCTCAACATAAAGGAAAGAACTGACACTTGCTACAAAGTCTCTGCCAGGATCTGTTGTTCTTATTTATCTCACTTGGTGTGGACAGGGCTTCTCTTGTGGCTCAGCTGGTAAATAATCTGCTTGCAATGAGGGAGATCTGAGTTCAATTCCTGGGTTGGGAAGATTCCCTGGAGAAGGGAAAGGCTACCCACTCCAGTATTCTGGCCTGGAGAATTCCATGGACTGTATAGTCCATGGGGTCGCAAAGAGTCAGACACGACCAAGAGACTTTCACTTCATTGGTGTGGACAGTCACACATTTAGATGAAGAAGTATTAGTATGCTTGATTACAGAGTACTGCCCCAGAATCACCTAGAGATATTATATAATATATGGTACATGCACCGTATGTCCTCACTAAAACCCAGAGTCTGACCCACAGGGTTTCCACAGTAAGTGACAATTCTCAATCTTGCTTTAGTTGGAATAATCGGGTAGGCTCTAAAAATATATATATTGACGCCTAGGCCCAGACCTATTTTGATACAATTATTTCTCCCAGTTTTGTTTTTTAATATACCTTTCATTTTGAAACAATTACTGATTCATAGGATGTTGCAAAAATAGTTCAGAAAGATTCTGTGTATGCTCAGTTTTCCTCAGTGGTAATATCTTGAACAAAACCAGGACATTGGCATTGCTACAATCCACACATTTCATCAGTTTTACATGTACGTGGGTGTGTGCATTTGTGTGAGTGCGTATAGTCCTATGCAGTTTTATCCCATGTGTAGATTCATGTAACAACCACTACAATCAAGATACATATTTCCACAAAGATCCTTGTGCTGCCCCACCTCCCTCCTCGCCCCATTCTTAACCTCTGGCCCCGTTTATTTGTGAGTCCCAAGGAGATGTGTCACAGAGAAACCTCAGACGTGCTTCCCCCCTGCAAGCATGCCTGATGCTGTCACTTCCTACAGGCCCGGTGCTGTCCCTCCTGCCATAACTGTCCCTAGGTCTATGCCCTCCGGCTTCCATGACTTCCCCAAACCTACAAATCTTAGATATGCTGAATGGAGCCATGATATGTGTAGTTTACTCAGGATGACCTCATTGGAAGCACTGATGCTGAAGCTGAAGCTCCAGTACTTTGGCCACCTGATGCAAAGAACTGACTCATTAGAAAAGACCCTGATGCTGGGAAAGATTGAGGGCAGGAGGAGAAGGGGACGACAGAGGATAAGATGGCTGGATGGCATCACCGACTCAATGGACATGAGTTTGAGCAAGCTCCAGGAGTTGGTGATGGACAGGGAAGCCTGGCATGCTGCAGTCCATGGGGTTGCAAAGAGTCAGACACAACTGGGTGACTGAACTGATGACTGATTTCTAAGAAATGGAAAGACTGCCCACTCTCCATCTGCATCACACTTTGCCATCTGGGTACCAGAGCAGAATTGCCTCTGCCAGAATGATACACCCTCTAACCCTTGTCTTTGCTGTTCCCTTGTCTTTGGAGGTCAGCTCTAATTCCCTGGTGGCTCAGACAGTAAAGAATCTGCCTGCAATGCAGAAGACCTGGGTATGACACCTGGGTCGGGAAGATCCCCTGGAGAAGGGAATGGCAACCCACTCCAGTAGTCTTGCCTGGAGAATCCCATGGACAGAGGAGCCTGGTGGGCTACAGTCCATGGGGGTCACAAAGAGCTGGACACTACAACCAAGCAACACTTAACACTTCTAAGACCCAGTGCTGGGCTGGGAAGGCACTGCCCTTCCTCCCTATGACTCCATCTCTGTCACCCAGGACCCTCTTTTCAAAGCTTCTTCATCACAATGTTCAGATCCTTTAGGTAAAGATACGCCTGGGGGTTTCACTGCATACAAGTTTATCAGATAGCACCAGGCTAAACTGCAGAATCACTAAGTTAGGCTTGGCTGTGAGCCCCACTCATTTTAGGACAAATTCAACAGCATTAAAAAGAGATAGAAATAACCCATTTAAGCTCAGGAACTATGTCATCAGTTTAGCACATCAATAATCTCATTTAACATATATAGGTTTTACTGAGTCTAGCTTTGGTTTGAAATGTTTGATTGTCTAAAGAAGGTTCTCTCTCACTCCCCTCCCATCTAACATAAGACATTTTCATGATAATTAACTGTATACTTCAGTATTTAAGTTTACAGAATGGCAACAGGGCAGTGTGACTTTTGCTAGGACAGGAATTATCATCACCCAAGTGACATGTGAGGGACTCTGAACCTCTTTACAGGAGAGAGTAGCATGTTTTAGGTGATACAAGAATAACTGCCTCATGCTGGGCAAAAACACAATGCTGCTATTGTCTTTATTTGGAAGTTAAACAGGAGTTGAAAAAAAAAGGGTATGAGAAAGGCAGGTTGACAAAGCTTAGACTGTAGTGGCTTTGTACCTTGTGAACTGAGCTGAAATGGAACTATGTTTCCAAGAATTCCCTTCCCTGTAGGGTTCCAGGTTTGCACTGGCCACAGGCGATGTCTTGCATCAGATCTGGAAGGCAGAAGTGAAGGAGCAGCCATGTTCTCACTTCCTGGAGGAACCTGCAGAGCCGCTGGTGAATACTGTCACCTGATCTGATGGCTTGGCTTGCTAGTGAGAGGCAGCACCCAGACCATGGTTCCTCCAGCTCCTGCAGATCTCCCCTGTCTGCCTCCCTAAGTCCTGGGCCAGGTGTCAGTGCAGTTCTGTCACAAAGGGCACCAGCTTCTCTTGCAGGTCACCTCGCAATGAAGGAGACAGGTGGAGGTCCCAGTGTGTCCTTGTTCTGTCTGTCTGTCCTGTTCTTATCCACTCATAGCTCACTTCTCAACTGTCCATCTGGCTGACCATAGCAACTTCAGGCTCAACCCTGGACGCTGGGCCAAAGATACACACAGAGAGCTCCCTCACCTCAACCAAGAGTAAAAATAGGTCCCTATTCTATATCCCTCCAGTGCTTCTGCATCTTTAATCAACCCCTGACTGACACAGAATTACATATCGATTACCTCTCAGAGAAGAGATAACTGACAGAACTTGAAATTTGTTGATTAAACAGAAGATCAAGTGTTAACTGTGTATTGATTGCAGTTGTGGAAAATGAGCAAGAAATAAAAACACTCTCTGGAGATGCATGAAAATACATATTCTCTATCCTAAGCAAGAAACCCTGTATGACACTGGGCCCTTCTTCTCTGACACTCAAATATCCTGCCTGTTCCTCAGACAGGAAGCATCTTTAGACAGGAAGCATCTTTACAAGCACTCAATCATTTATTTACTTGACAAGGTAATGTAATAAGAGCATGAAATATAGTTGTCATTATGCTAAATTTGTACCAGTCTCTTTGTCCATGTTGTTTACCTCTCACGTATGTCTGCCCCCTATGCTATGCCTCACCTGGACTCAAAGACATACAAGCTATGGTTCAAAACATTTTGGCGGAGAATGGATGTATGTATATACCTGACTGAGTCCCTTCCCTGTACACGTGGTTTTGATCAGCTATGCTGTTCTTAGTTGCTCAGCCACGTCTGACTCTTTGTAACCCCATGGACTGCAGCCTACTAGGCTCCTCTGTCCATGGGGATTCTCTAGGCAAGAATCCTGGAGTGGCTTGCCATGCTCTCCTTCAGGGGATCTTCCCAACCCTGGGATTGATCCCAGGTCTCCCACAGTACAGGCGGGTTCTTTACCAGCTGAGCTACCAGGGAAGCCTCTAATCAGCTATACAAATACAAAATAAAAGTAAAAAAAAAAAAAAAAGTTTGCTTGTAATTCTCCTTTCTCCCACATTAGCCTTGACCCCTATCTTCTTTCACTTTAACTTTGTCTTTCAAACTGGAGGCCCTGACTCAGATCCCTGCTTTAGGACCCCTAGGTGTCACATTCATCTGTGTACCCTGGTATCTGGACCTCGATCTGCCTACGGACTCTGGCTTGACTTGGTTCTGTAGATCCTGGCACCTCTGTGGATCTTGGCAGGAACCCACAGCCCCAACTCCTAGCAAAGTCAGCTTCTACTTTAGATGATTTGGATGGTGCTTCCCAGTGGGCCCCAAATGCAGGCCCCAGTATCCTGAAAGTGGAGTTAAGCCACATACAGAAATATAATGTAAACATCTAAACAGTTTTGCGGAAAGCACACTTCACTCCATTCAACGCAAGGTAATCAAGAAAGTCGTCTTGGGTTAGGGGACCTTTGCAGGACTAGTACAAATTTAGCAAAACAACAGCTATATTTCATGCTCCAGGAGATGAGCTTGGAAGGTAGGACAGGAAAAAAAAAAAATGCTTTGGATAACAGGGGAAGACAGAGAATTAGAGCATGAGCCTTGTGTGGATAAAAATCAGTTAAATGATTAAACTGGTGTAGAGAAAAAGATAGTGAATACAGATGAACTCCAATTTTCTGTTCTAAAAAGGACCAAGGAAACTCTAGCCACCAAAAATAAGCTTTTAGTTTGTTGATCACTTAAAACTTGTCTTTCACAAACTTCTTCCTGGGGATAACAAACACCTGAACAGTGAAAAAGAGGAAAAACCAGATAAATATAAAATATTAGTCTATTGTCTCCAGATAAAGAGTGCACCATTTCATAAGGATGAGAGACAAGTACCAACTCTGAAACTTTGGGCAGTTTAGGGAAGCACACACTTCTCTTGGACCCCGTGATTGCTCTTGACAGGCTGAACTGGTGAACATGACCTAAGAATGCATTTTTGAACCTGATAAAGCATATAAACAACTTCTCTAGTAAAATATATAGGATAAAAAAATTACTGAAGATATTTCTGTTATAAATAAACACAGTACTACATCTTTTTGACAGCTTACGGCAGTAGAAATTTTTCTAATAATAATTTTTTTTAATTGCAAGGACATCAGCAGAATCATTGTTTCCTCACTATTTAATAAACTCTGATTAGAAAGTTTCTTATCAGGGATTCCCTGGCTGTCCAGTTGTTAAGATTCCATGCTTCCAGTGCAGGGGGCCCAGGTTCAATCCCTGGTTGAACCCACAAGCCATGCCTGGCAGCCAAAAAAAATTTCTTTTTTAAACAAGAAAATTTCTCATCTATGGTAATAACACAGGTCTCCTCAGATTCATCAGATTAGTTAAAGTAGAGATGCACTATGTCAACCCTTACTGTAGACCCATTGAAAGGATTGTGACCAGTCTCAGGATATCCAAATCATGAAGCTGTGTGGTCAAAATACTGTGCCTCTGAATTGGAGCTAAGTGGTAGAAAACCCTTAGAAAATGAGGAAACACTGAAATATTTTTCGTGGGTAACCTGTACAGAACTGGAACCCACAAGGCTTAGTCTCAGACTTGGGTGGTGGTCAGAGAACTACAGTTCACTAGAGATTACCTTATTCGGTTCAGTAAGCCAGACAGAAAGATAAACATCATATGATATCATTTATATGTAGAATCTAAAACAAAACAAACCAAAGCAAAGGAACTTATTCACAAAACAGAAATAGACCCACAGACACAGCACACAAACTTATAGTTATTAAAGGGGAAAGGAGGGCAGGCATGCATTAGGAGGTTGGGATCAATATCTACATATAAAAATAGATAATCAACAAGGACCTACTATATAGCACAGGGAACTCTACTCAATACTTTGTAATAATCTGTTAGGAAAAAGAATCTGAAAAAGAAATGTGGGTTGCCATTTCCTTCTCCAGGAAAAGGAAGTATATATATATTATATATGTATAACTGAATCACTGTGCTATACATCTGAAACTAACACAATATTGCAAATCAACTACACTTCAATAAAAAAATCCTTTTTTTACATAACAGAAAAAAACACTTCATCTCAACACATTGGTTTGTTGGTGGTGATGACGTGGAACAGACACTCTAAGACACTGCTGATGGCTGTGTTTGTTAGCAGAACTTTTTTGGGAAGCGATTTGCAATATGTATCAAGAGTTATTAGCATATTCACACTCTGAGCCTGTAATTCAACTTGTAGAAACTAAAGAAAAATTTAAAACACAGAAAATGCTTTATAATGGTATATATTATGGATTCATTAATACCATTAAAATTATAAACAAATAGAAATATGATTAATATATTTTGGTAATCTCCTGAATGAAAAATTACCCCTTCATTAAAATGTGTTTTTAAAAAAAGAAAGAAAGGAATATAGTTCAGCACAAAAAGAAATTTCAAAGACTCACATTCTTTAGCTGAGGTTCTTGAAAACCATGAAGGTCAACATGGTGCACAGCAACATTTATGAATTCTCCTTTCTTCTCTGCCCATTTCCACTCATAGCTGCTGCATTTATCCTGAAGCATCTCTTTCCACAATTTCTTCATGCCTTTGTCCCAGTCCAACCCCACACTTGTCTTTTCTTTCTTTCTCTCCTTTTCTATCTCTTGATTGTGTACATTAATACAGCCCCTCTCCCAGAAATTAAAAAGGGAATACAGTCACTCCCTCTTTAGGGGTGTATGGGTGGGGTAAGAAATTGGGCAGGCCAGGATAGCATTATTTTTTGTTATATGGGAAAGGGGGGGAAAGCTGGAGATATTCCCACATAATAATGTTTATCCTAGTGAACACCCTCCCTGCTACAAAGAGATAAGAGAACTTCATTTATACTGAGATCAGGATAGGGAATCCAATTCAGAGACAGAAATGAAACCAGGGCCACACATTCATAAAAAGCATACTTTTCAACCATCTTTGTTGGTTGATGCATTATTTCTTTATTGTAAGAGAGTAAAATTTAAAATACTAAATAGCTCAAGATTTGAAAATCATGAGGAGGCAACATAAAACCTGACTTAATGTAACAAATAAAAATAACAACAATAAATTAGGCATGCTGATACGTTTCCAATTATCTCTCTTACCTTTAACAGTGTGAATAACAGAGACCTAATATTAGATCATTGAAAGGGCATGGGGTCAGATAAAAAGCAAGGTTCTTCCTCACATAAAGGCTACATCCTAACTCCAGCATGGGAAAACATCACAGAATTCACCCCTCACAAATCTCAGGTATTATGTCAGCCCTTAGAGTCACACTAGTGTTCCAATGTCTGTGAAGCCAGTTTTATCATTTATTAAAGCAAAATTTAAAGTAAAATCCGATTATTGTATATATATTCCAGGGCAGGATTTTACCTCCCTGACCAAGTCAGGGCTGGGGTGGGGTGGAGCCCTTGAGCAATGATGGTTGCTGAGCTCGACTGCAGGAGCATGGAATCTGGCAGAGAAGAGAGGCCTGGGAGGGAAATGGGGGTTGGAGCTCCTGCAAATTACTCGAAGCCAAAAAGGTGTGGAGAGAAAGAACAGCAGGAACCTGACAGCCTGAAGCACATTTCTGGTGTGCATCCAGGCAACCTGCCTTATCTGAGTTTTGGTAAAGTCCTCTCATACACAGAATTCAAGCATCCCTCTGTGACCTGCTTAAACCAGGACAAGGTATGCAGCCTACAGGAGCAAACAAGATGCCCCTCTCAACCTACGCCTAAAACAACTCAGCACAGCACTGTGCTTCAAGGACCCATAGCTCTGCCATGCAAACAAATTAGTGAGCCCCGCAGCCCACAGTCAGTGACTTTACCCTCACACCAACAAGGAATTCACCCTGGCAGGAAAATGCTGATGATATACACTACAGGTTTAGTCTGCTTGGATTGCTATAACAAATTATCATAGTCTACATATCTAAACAATAGAAACATTTATTTCTCACAGTCCTAGAAGCTAGAAGTTCAAGATCAAGATGCCAGCATGATCAGATTCTGATGAAAACCTCTCTTCTTGCTCACGGCCACCTTCTTCCTGTGTCTCACCATGGCGAAGAGAGAGAAAACAGAAAGCTCTCTCATGTCTCTTCTTACAAGTGCACTAATTGCATTCATGAGGGCTCCACCCTCATGACCTAAACACCCTACAAAGGTCTTACCTCCTAATATCATTACATTGGAGTTAAGATTTTAGCATATGCATTTGGGGGGTACACAAACATTTGATCCATACACACACATGCATGCGCGCACACACACATGGTTTATAGGCACAGGACTCCAAAATCACATAGCGTCAATTCTCTTAACAGTCAACAACATTCTCTGATCATCTGTCAAAGCAGAGTTCTGCATTAAGGTCGAGTTTTGGGGGTTTATTTTTAATTATAGGATACTGCACTTTGTTAACGGAGAAGGCAATGGCACCCCACTCCAGTACTCTTGCCTGGAAAATTCCATGGATGGAGGAGTCTGGTGGGCTGCAGTCCACGGGGTCGCTAGGAGTCAGACATGACTGAATGACTTCACTTTCACACATTGGAGAAGGCAATGGCAGCCCACTCCAGTGTTCTTGCCTGGAGAGTCCCAGGGACGGGGAAGCCCAGTGGGCCGCTGTCTCTGGGGTCACACAGAGTCGGACACGACTGGAGCGACTCAGCAGCAGCAGCGGCACTTCGTTAAAGAATAAAGGCAGCCGCGATGACACTACTGTTCATTTGCTTGAGGAAGTTACTTGTCTGCTCAGAGGCTCAGTCTTCTCATTTGAAAATGTTGGGATGATAAAACCCACATTGTAGAAGTTGCATGCATGCTAAACGAATGAATGACTCTATGAAAAGCAGCTGGTCAGAAGCAGTAACAAGCGACAGAAGAATTTAGAAAAAGGATTTGTTTGGCTCTTCACAGATGTTCTCCAAAGGGGAAAAAATGAGGTTGGTGGGAAAGGCGGTTACTGGTTGATAAGGAGGCATTGAGAACTGCCTGCCTGCCACGTTTGATTTTGAAATCTCAGGCTCTTCGAACCTTCTATAAGGGGACAAGCAGTCACAATGCTATATCTTGTAGCAGATTGCAAGGATGCTTGTAAAACACTCAAAGCCTATTAAAAATTCCCAGCAGATCTCTTCTCCCAGATCCTTCGCCACTCCCCACCAATGAGCCGGTATACATTCAAGGGAAACAAAGAAGCAATTCTAAAGCACAAAGGAGCTGCCCAACTATTCCAGGAGTTTCCCCAGGCAGGGGAAATGTGCGTCCTGACATGCTTGGCTGGAACTGATTGGGAACCAGACTGTGTTCACTGAGCAAGTTGAGAAAGATTTGCCTCAAGCTTCAGCACATTATGATGTCATCTTTTGGCATTTTAAATATTCAAGTGTGTATCCTGAAAAGCCTCTTGCTTTCATTTCTTGTCTAGGTTGAACAAAATAGGCCTGCTTCCAGCTTGTGCTAATTTAAACTCTTAAGGCGAGCTTAGTTGCTCAGTCATGCCTGACTCTTTGGAACACTTTGGTTCTTCTGTCCATGAGATTTTTAAGGAAAGAATACTGGAGTCGTCTGCCATTTCCTTTCTCCAGGGGATCTTCCTGACTCAGGGATCGAACCCACGTCTCCTGTGTCTCCTGTGTCTCCTGTGATTGCAGGCAGGTTTTTTACCTGCTGAGCCACTGGGGAAACCCAAAGCTCTTAAGGAAATGGGTCTTATCTAATCCATTTGAGACAAACAGTTCCTGGTCTGACGGGAAGAAAGAACTGAAATGGAAGACTGCAGAACTGGGTTCTGGGTCACTGCCTCGTGGTGCCCAGAAATGACCCAGGGACACGTTCCAGCCTCCATTTCCTCGCCTGTAAGATGGACTAAGACATCTTTACAGTTCCGTTCAGCTCTGAGAATACACGACTTGAGGACAAACCAGATAGCTAAAGGCTTGACTGTCACTTGTGGTTTCTGCTCCTTGAAAGGAGTGGGGATTACCTGCCATTTAGACACAGGAATGCAGTGCTTTGATTATTTAGGTGTCTGTTTTCACAGGCATTGAAGCTGAACCCACTGCCAGCCGTGAGACCTGACCGGACCTCTCCAATCCTTTGAAACTAAGCAGGCTGTGCTGATATGTGACACCACAGAGGTGTGGCCCCCACCAGCCCCATTAGGTTAAACCCCACCTTGTTGCTTACTTGGTGTGTGGCCTTGGTTAACCACAAACCCACCTCAATGCCCCACTGGCAGGCCAGCCGAATACTGTTGCTCCTTAACCAGCTTCTTAGGGATATGATTAGAAAACTGACTTAAAATGTTAAGATGTTACTTTCCTAAAGCTCTGGTTGTAACTCCAGGCAAGATGACTGTCTCGGCCACTTTACTCCTAGATGAAACTGAACTCACCTGGGATCCTTGGGGTGCACGGCATAAAGAATGGTGAGTGAAACTAAAGCTTTTTTTGGCAGTTAACAGATTCTCTGAGCAGGTGGCAAAGGAAGAAAGTTTCGGCTTTACTTAAAAGGGCAATTAAAGTTCAGGGAGGGAAGGAAGTGTTGTTCTCCTTAATTTTTCACACTCTTCATGACCCCAACCTCCATCCCACAAATAGCCCAGGGTCCCGTTTCCTGCCAGCAGAAGTATATGGATACCTCTGGAAAGCTATGAATGATTTACAAGCTGGGTCAATAATTAAGTTGCTGGGGAATGTGTACAAGACATAACAAACCTTAACTCCTTAAATTCTAGGAGAAATGCTCCCCGGGTTGCCAAGAGAATAGTGGTTGGGAATAGAACAAAATCCACGCAGATGTGAAATGTTTTGAGGTGATAAAATATGTTAGTCTGTTACTTAGGACCCGAACTCACAACTTCTGTCTAAGATCTGCTCAGGGAGGCTGGGTGAGCTTGAGTGGACCTTTTCCTCAATCCTGCTGGAGCTCCCTCAAGGCCCTCCTCAATGAAGATTTTTAATCACAGCAGAGCTAGATTATTCCCAAGGGAAAATCATCCCTGTATACCTTTTAGGGAAGATCTGTGTCATGGACAGATGACCCTGGTGGGCTACAGTCCAGGAGACTGCAAAGGACATGACTGAATGACTAACACATCTCTGCCTGATCCATGGAAGGTACAGCCTGTCACCCACTCTGAAAGGGGTCAAGGAGAAAACCCCCAAAAGCGTCAGCAACAGAAGCCTGTGCATAGTGCAGAGAAGTTCAGAGAAGTCAGCCTCTCAGGTGGGACAGGGCTTGATCCCAGCCTCGAGTGATGTGTGGATGAAGGACAGGACACTACAGGGTCAGACAGGAGCTTCTTTCGTACAATCATCCAGCCATAAGCCTATGCTGAGTGCCACCTTCCATGGGCCAGACCTGGGGCTGGGTGCTGGGCACACACGAGTGACAGAGAAGGCCAGTGCCTGCTACAGGCTGAGCTGTGTTACTCCTAATTCCTGTGTTGAAGCCCTAACCCCCAGTACCTTAGAACATGACTGGATTTGCAGACAGAACCTTTAAAGAGGCAGTTACCTTAAAACAAGGCCACTGGGCAGGTCCTAAGCCAACCTGACGTCCTTATAAGAAGAGGAAACGTGGACACACAGGGAGGCGGCGGGGATACAGATGCACACGGGAAGACCACGTGAGCAGGTGCGCAGGTGCCATCCACAAGCCAGGAAGAGAGACCTCAGGAGAAGCCAGATGGGCCACAACCTTGGTCTGAGACTTCCAGCCACCCGAAGTGTGAATGTATGGATGTGAAAGTTGGACTGTGAAGAAAGCTGAGCGCCGAAGAATTGATGCTTTTGAACTGTGGTGGTGTTGGAGAAGACTCTTGAGAGTCCCTTGGACTGCAAGGAGATCCAACCAGTCCATTCTGAAGGAGATCAACCCTGGGATTTCTTTGGAAGGAATGATGCTAAAGCTGAAACTCCAGTACTTTGGCCACCTCATGCGAAGAGTTGACTCATTGGAAAAGACTCTGATGCTGGGAGGGATTGAGGGCAGGAGGAGAAGGGGACGACCGAGGATGAGATGGCTGGATGGCATCA
>SJYX01024472.1:33536-80809 GCA_006410675.1 Oreotragus oreotragus | reverse complement strand
CCTCCCCACCCCTTCTTCCCCCTCCTCCCAGGTTTTTTTTTTTTTTTTTTTTTTTTTTTCTTTTAGAGCAAATGAAACTTAGCTTTGAGCTCCCTCCCAGGCTGAAGAGTAAGTATACCCTTAGCTTGAATGAAACAGAGAAGGTTGAAACTGAAAGACTGAATAGACTTGAATTAAAACAACTTTCTCTCAAACAATAGCATTTAAGAGAATTCAGCAAAGGTTAAGCATGCTGAGAATGCGGTATTTCCTGGTATCATCTGATTAGCTTTTAAGATAATTAGTGGAGATTAGAGTATTACTTGAGCAACAACCACATTCCTGGAGAGAAACAGGAAGGGGGAGCTGAGAATCCTGAGCGGTAGCCCCACTGGCTCAAGGCTTCTTCTGCATCTGTGGATTCTCTCCCTGGCTTCGGCGATAAGTTGGTGACCGCAGGGGAAGACTCTGATGTGTGTGTGTGGTGGCATTCGCACTCCCAGCACTTTGCGTGCATTATCCTTAGCTATTCATCACATCACTTTTCTGGGGGAAGTGTTTGCTATCCCCATCTCAAGAAGAAGGAAATAGCTGCACGCACACTCATAGTCCTCATAACAATCCTTTGTGGCCCCTATTATTATTCCCATTTTGCAGATGAGGCAACTCAGGTCTACACGAATTTAGTAACTTTCCCCATATAATCTAGTAAGTATTGAAGCTGGAATTAAACTCGACTCCCTGACTCCACAGCCTAAGCCACACCAAGAAGCAACAGTTCTGCCTTCTCTTGCTTCCGTTTTACATCTACATTCCCACAGCTGCAAGACAACAGACAGAAACAAAAAACCATTACAACAAAAGTGTCATGAATGTTCCCAGTAACCAGCGGGTGTCTTTTTTACCATCTGGCTGGCCAAGCAGCCAAGCAGGTGCTGCCAGAATAGATACTCAACTCTGGCTTCTTTCTGCCTCTTTTCCAATATGAACTACTTCTGAATAATGGTCATAGTTTTTCTTTTTTGACCGCACAGAATGCAGGATATTAGATCCCCAACCACAGATCGAACTCCTGCCCCCTTCAGTGGAGGTACAGGGTTCTTAACCACTGGACTGCCAGGGAAGTCCCTGCAGTGTTTCATTTTTGAAAAATCTATCCCAGAATTGCCACATTCTAAGAGGAAAACAAAAAGGCAACTGCAATTGCTGATACTTCGTGTGGGCTATGTTAGCACACAGACTGCCACACAGCTCCTCCCACACTTCAACAGACATCATTCATCAATCACACTACTCTTCCCTAGTAAGGCTGAAAGGAGCTGCAGAACTCTTCTCAACACGAAGCTTTAGACAACTATTAATACTAGCAATCAACTACAGTTGGCACACTGGATGACATCTATTTGTTCTTCCTTGTCTAAGTACGTGGCTGGGTACTTTACCACAGTCCTTGTTAAACTACGCAGTTTCAGATGCAAGCTTGCACAGAGAAAGCAAAAGTCATCATAACACAAAAATATTCGCCAAGGGAACTGACCACTCTTCTATGTCAGACCTGCTCAGCCATCCCTACACAAGCCAGTTCCCCAGAAGTAAGGATGTTATGCTCTTTGTAGACTGCTTTGCAAGGGCTTAAAGCTCAACATTAAGAAAATGAAGATTATGGCATCTGGTCCCATCACTTCATGGGAAATAGATGGGGAAACAGTGGAAATAGTGTCAGACTTTATTTTTTGGGGCTCCAAAATCACTGCAGATGGTGACTGCAGCCATGAAATTAAAAGACACTTACTCCTTGGAAAAAAAGTTATGACCAACCTAGATAGTATATTCAAAAGCAGAGACATTACTTTGCAGACTAAGGTCCGTCTAGTCAAGGCTATGGTTTTTCTTGNGGAAACAGTGGAAACAGTGTCAGACTTTATTTTTTTGGGCTCCAAAATCACTGCAGATGGTGACTGCAGCCATGAAATTAAAAGACACTTACTCCTTGGAAGAAAAGTTATGACCAACCTAGATAGTATATTCAAAAGCAGAGACATTACTTTGCCGACTAAGGTCCGTCTAGTCAAGGCTATGGTTTTTCTTGTGGTCATGTATGGATGTGAGAGTTGGACTGTGAAGAAGGCTGAGCACCGAAGAATTGATGCTTTTGAACTGTGGTGGTGGAGAAGACTCTTGAGAGTCTCTTGGACTGCTAATCCAACCAGTCCATTCTGAAGGATATCAACCCTGGGATTTCTTTGGAAGGAATGATGCTAAAGCTGAAACTCCAGTACTTTGGCCACCTCATGCGAGGAGTTGACTCAATGGAAAAGACTCTGATGCTGGGAGGGATTGGGGGCAGGAGGAGAAGGGGACGACCGAGGATGAGATGTCTGGATGGCATCATGGACTTGATGGACGTGAGTCTGAGTGAACTCTGAGAGATGGTAATGAACAGGGAGGCCTGGCGTGCTGCGATTCTTGAGGTCACAAAGAGTCGGACACAACTGGGCGACTGAACTGAACTGATTCAAAAATGCAAAGAGATGGCAAATGTTAGGAAATAGAAACTTTCTATGAAGTGGGAGAACGTGATATTGGCAAACTGGTCAAATCAGACACATGAAGCCATTGACGAACGAAAATCTGGAAAAACTATACCAGCTAACACATGAAAAAAGAGAAAATCTGAGGGTGATGACAAGATAGATGCTTCAAAAGGGATCATTTAAATATCAAAAGATTGGGCAGAAGCTCTTGGGAAAAACACATAAAGCCTTGGAATATTTTTGCAAAAAAAAGTGACCTTGTTTACGCATGTACTATGAAGTCCAAACATAAAATGGAGGATTGTGTCAAAACCGTGCACAAGTTTGTCAAAAACCAATTATGCTGAGAAAAAAAAATCAATACTAGTCACTGAATTCTTAATGAAGTATTTTTAGTGGATAATTCTATACAAAAGGAATCAGATCCTGTCTCACCATTCATATTAATTTGGAATTTAATATGGAGCTTAGAGTTAGCTGGGGGGAATCTGTGGTGGTTGTTTTGTTTAAAAAGAAAAAGAAAAACCCTTAGTCTAAACCTTTTTTACAAATGAGTTGACTAAAGGTCACAAAGAGAATCAGTGATTCGCTAAAGTCACACAGAAATCTAGGGCCTAGACATGGTCCCAGAGACCCTACAGACCCACTGATTGGACATTTTCTCAGTCATGTCTCTGACCTGAACTTAAATTCCTCAGTTTCCCAGAGGTGATAATCAGTGGTGAGACTGGGTCTGATTCATTTTGTATAGAATTATCTGCAAATAAAATTTCATCAAGATTTCAAAGAAAGGCACATGTCCCATCTCCCACCCCATCAAGTTTTTCACCAGTCATATCTCTCAAGAGATAAAGGGTTTCTGGTTGGTTCCTCTCTGAATCGGTAGGGCAAAGACACAAAACTCAAAGGGAACCTTCTAGGTGAGGGCTCCTGGGAAATGTGCTCAGTGGTTAAGGAGTGCTACAAGGATATATTGTACAGCAGAGGAAACATAGTGTATTTTAATAATAACTATAAATTGAGTACAACCTTTAACGATTGTGAGTACAACCTTTAAATATTGTCAATCATTATGTCATATACCTGAACATATAGTATTGTACATTAACTATACGTCAATTCTTTAAAAAAAGGAATACTAAGATGTGACTTGGATTTTTTTTTTTTTTACTTCTAATTTCTCACCAATGAGCAGTGGAGTTCTCCAGCAGCTACTCAATGCTCACACATCATTAGTACTCCAATGGATGATGGAATGTGTTTGTGTTTTCTTTTGTTTTACAAATTTTTTAGCTTCAGTTTTTAATATGGTAAATATCAATAAAGGGAGCCCACTAAAGTTCTTTGAAATCAGCAATAATTTTCATGACCATAATATATGGGTCCCGGGTACAAATGCACAGACAATGAAAAGTACATTCTCCTTCTCCACCATGGTCCTCTCCCCAGAGGCAGGCACACCATCACCCTCCTGTGATTAAGTCCTGAGATGATCAAAGCACATGCAAACACATATGTGTCCCTGTGATCACCACACTAGTAGCATGGGACTTCACATTTGCTCTCATCTGTCTCCCAAGTCATCTTGATGATGGTTTCCCATCACTGCAGGTCTGTGCCACAATCTACTCAACCAGGCCCTTGTTGAAGGACACCTGGGTTTTCCTCTCCCTCTTCTGCAACTTACAAACAATGCTGAGATGACTATGCTGCTACAAATGTCCTCTCACATATGGGGCAGTATGCAACTTTATCCTGTATTCCATCCTGGGAAGATACATAATTTATTTAGTCAACTCACTATTGAAAATCATTTAGGTGATTTTCAATTTTTTTGTGTAACAAACAGTTCTGTAATGAACATCTTTGTACAGAACTCTCTTAAAATAATTCCTTAAAAAGAAATTGCTAGGTCAAAATGTGTTTGAATTTTAAATATTTGTCACTATTGCCAATTTTCCCTCCAAAGAGGTTGTACCCAGCCTGCCCATCTCCCACCTGTGTTTGAGTGTCCCTCTCTCTGAAGCCTCCCCTAAACTGTTTGTTATAAAAACATTTTGATTTTTGACAATCTAATAGATGAAAAATGTCATCTTACTATTGTTTTTGTTAGCATTTATTTAACTATTCATGAACTTGCATTCTCCTTTATGTCGATAAAGCATTTGTATTTCATTTGTCTGCCTTTGGCTGATCTTTGCTCATTTTTCTACTGAGTTGTAGGTCCTTTTCTTACTGAGTTATAAAACTTTTGAAATATGTATTAAGTAAATTAGTTCTTTGCCTCCTACATATACAAATGTATGTCTCAAGTATTTTCCTAAGTTTTTATTTGTATTTTGAATGTCTTTATAGTAACTCTTTGCTATGTAGAGATTTGAAATTTTGTTGCAATCAACTTGCTAGTCTTTTCTTTTATAGCTTCTAGTTTCTGTATCTTAGCCTCAGAAAGTCTGGCCTCNACCTCCCACCCCACATCTTCCCTCCAGATCATCCCCATACACCAGCCCCAAGCATCCTGCATCCTGCATTGAACATAGACTGGCAATTCATTTCTTACATGATAGTATACATACTTCTAATTTCTCACCAATGAGCAGTGGAGTTCTCCAGCAGCTACTCAATGCTCACACATCATTAGTACTCCAATGGATGATGGAATGTGTTTGTGTTTTCTTTTGTTTTACAAATTTTTTAGCTTCAGTTTTTAATATGGTAAATATCAATAAAGGGAGCCCACTAAAGTTCTTTGAAATCAGCAATAATTTTCATGACCATAATATATGGGTCCCGGGTACAAATGCACAGACAATGAAAAGTACATTCTCCTTCTCCACCATGGTCCTCTCCCCAGAGGCAGGCACACCATCACCCTCCTGTGATTAAGTCCTGAGATGAGCAAAGCACATGCAAACACATATGTGTCCCTGTGATCACCACACTAGTAGCATGGGACTTCACATTTGCTCTCATCTGTCTCCCAAGTCATCTTGATGATGGTTTCCCATCACTGCAGGTCTGTGCCACAATCTACTCAACCAGGCCCTTGTTGAAGGACACCTGGGTTTTCCTCTCCCTCTTCTGCAACTTACAAACAATGCTGAGATGACTATGCTGCTACAAATGTCCTCTCACATATGGGGCAGTATGCAACTTTATCCTGTATTCCATCCTGGGAAGATACATAATTTATTTAGTCAACTCACTATTGAAAATCATTTAGGTGATTTTCAATTTTTTTGTGTAACAAACAGTTCTGTAATGAACATCTTTGTACAGAACTCTCTTAAAATAATTCCTTAAAAAGAAATTGCTAGGTCAAAATGTGTTTGAATTTTAAATATTTGTCACTATTGCCAATTTTCCCTCCAAAGAGGTTGTACCCAGCCTGCCCATCTCCCACCTGTGTTTGAGTGTCCCTCTCTCTGAAGCCTCCCCTAAACTGTTTGTTATAAAAACATTTTGATTTTTGACAATCTAATAGATGAAAAATGTCATCTTACTATTGTTTTTGTTAGCATTTATTTAACTATTCATGAACTTGCATTCTCCTTTATGTCGATAAAGCATTTGTATTTCATTTGTCTGCCTTTGGCTGATCTTTGCTCATTTTTCTACTGAGTTGTAGGTCCTTTTCTTACTGAGTTATAAAACTTTTGAAATATGTATTAAGTAAATTAGTTCTTTGCCTCCTACATATACAAATGTATGTCTCAAGTATTTTCCTAAGTTTTTATTTGTATTTTGAATGTCTTTATAGTAACTCTTTGCTATGTAGAGATTTGAAATTTTGTTGCAATCAACTTGCTAGTCTTTTCTTTTATACCTTCTAGTTTCTGTATCTTAGCCTCAGAAAGTCTGGCCTCATTTAAAATTCTTTCATGTTTGTTTCTAACGTCTTTATGATTTCAGTTTCTTACACTTCAGTTTGTGACCACCTGGAATTTATTTTGGTATAAGGTATAAGGGGTGTCCCGCCCCCTCCTCCTGGGGTCTGTAGCAAAAGCCTAAAGCGTTCCAGGTACTATTTGGCAGCCACAAATAAAACTCCTAATGAAAACATCACGTTAAAAAGGAGTACAGTGAATGATGTAGCAAAAGCAGTATACACAACTTCATTGACAACTCTGAAGCAAAAACTTAGAGGAAAAGAAATTTGGAGATACCATCAGCAGAGGGGCAGCTGGACAGAATGTAAAGGGCCCAGGGTGGAAAGCCAGGCCTTGGCCTCTTATTCCCATCATGGGGCCTTGCCAAGTCTCCTCCCCTCCTCATCTATAAAATATGGATCCGGAGAAGCCTGAGTTTTCCTCGGCAGTCACACTTGAGATTCCAGAAGTGCCTTGGAGACTCTTTCCAAGGCTTTTCCTCGATTCCCACTGATTGCTCGGTGGGATTCCCCTGAAGCAACTCACATGCTCTGAAGTATCCTTGACTTTCTAGTCTCAGATCATGACCCTCATGACCCCAGAAGGAAGCCCCTCTTGTGTGCTGTTATTATTTTCAAAAATTTCTCATGAAACCAGCAGAGTCTCCCCACTTCCTGGGTCTCACTCTTTGAAACAGTAAATTAGGATGGTCATCCCAAGTTTAACAAGCTTCTCTTTTCAGCTAAGATACTAGAACTGAGAGACACAGCGTGTATGGTCCTTGGAAAAGAGGAAATGCTAAGTCCATCTCTTGATAAGGAAAAAAGGCCACTCCTAGGGGACCTTCATTCAATGTAGGCTTCATTCATGTGTGCGTGACCCACCAAAGTTTTGAAACAGTAAATTAGGATGGTCATCCCAAGTTTAACAAGCTTCTCTTTTCAGCTAAGATACTAGAACTGAGAGACACAGCGTGTATGGTCCTTGGAAAAGAGGAAATGCTAAGTCCATCTCTTGATAAGGAAAAAAGGCCACTCCTAGGGGACCTTCATTCAATGTAGGCTTCATTCATGTGTGCGTGACCCACCAAAGGTGCAGAACCCAGGTTATTGTCACTTCCACCCTGAAGCAACCAAACCAGGAAGTTCTCAACACAGTTATTGTACAAGAAGTTTTGGGGATTTGGAGCATGGGAAAGATTGTTGCCTTTTAAAAATATACATAAGTTAAGATTGTTTTCTAGGCACCCAGAAGTACACATGTCACATATAAGGCAGGCTGAAACTAGAAGCCTGGAGGCTTCCTTGAACAAGTCTAGCTAAGGATTCATTTCAACCGCGGGCTCCACAGACCCAGATGGGATGGTGGAAGAGGAATGGGAAGCATTAAATACTATGAATTTTGATGTGTATGCAATTCCGTGGAGAAGGAAATGGCAATCCACTCTAATATTCTTGCCTAGAGAATCCCATGGATGGAGAAGCCTAGTAGGTTACAGTCCACGGGATCGCAAAGAGTCGGACAAGACTGAGCGACTTCACCATTCACCATGCAATTCCGGGTGAGCAAAGATTCTCTTTAGCCATATTCATTACGACTTTACATTTCTAAATAGGATAGAGAAGTACAAAAAGGAAAAGAACCGAGCCTGCAACATCGAGAGGCCTTGGGATTGATAACGCAATGGTATATTCTGGTGGTCTAAGCTTCTAAATTCCACATCTGTGGCTGCAGTGATTCAGCACTCAAGGCCTAAATGCTCTTTACTCATACTGCAGAGGAAAAGCCCTGAAAGGACTCATTTCCAGTGTCAGCGGTGTCCGTATTGAAGTCCAGGATGGGGGTAAGGGAAGGTGAATGGAAACTTTCACTTTTTACTTTATCTGCTTCTGTGCTTTTTATTTTTTATAATAGATATGTGTTCCACTGAATGTGGCAAACACACTGTTTAAAGACCCCAATTACATTATTAAATCCCATGAAGAAAATAGGTGCCTGGACATTGCACTGGCGAGGAGGCTTTCACCAGAACTGATGGTCTCCAATTCCCCAGCCAGAGCTTCCAGTGTGAGCTGAAGTCTCCGTGGGCATTTTGTGGCATCTGCTCTCATCCCCTCTCCCACAGAGATGATTTGCCGATGAGGTTCCTTTGTCAACCTGTCCTTGGGGTTAAGGCATGAGTGGGAGGCCAGAAGGGCAGTGTGGAAGGTGGATCTAGCAGTCTGTGCAGGGAACCTGGAAATGAGGGAGTCAAGGTCAGCCAGCAAGATCAGCGTTGGAGACCCCCACATGTTTGCTGGGATTCTCCGCTTGCATATTTGCCAGACTCTCATCTATCATTTTCAAGGCAGAGACTCGCATTTGCCAAACAAGGCAAATCCTGAGCTTTCTAATCTGGAAGGAGGGGAATGGGGGGCAATTGGGAGGGCTTCCCTTGCCAAGAGTCTGGAGAAGCTCAAAAGTGCAACAGATTTCTTTCTTTTTTTAAACTTATTTATTTTAATTGGAGGCTAATTACTTTACAATATTGTGGTGTTTTTGCCATACATTCACATGAATCAGCCAAGGGTGTACAAGTGTTCCCCATCCTGAACCCCCCTCCCACCTCCCTCCCCATCCCATCCCAGTGCACCAGCCCTGAGCACCCTGTCTCATGCATCTAACCTGGACAGATTTCTTGCTAAGAGAAATGAGAGACTAGTCCTGACCCCAGAACTAGCACAGAGCACTGAGAGAGGCTCAGGCTGAAGAGAACAAGATAAATCTCTGACTCTAGCCCCTAGGGAACAGGTGACTGAGTGGTTTCTCAGGGGCCCTGCTTCCCAGCTAATGGCTTTTTTTTTTCCCCCAGTTCATTAAATCTTTTATCAAAATTCTGGGTTAAAGTGTGCCCTCTACATAATTTTTCACCTGGTCGGGGGGAGAGAGGTGGGACCAGAGAGGACTGAGATTTATGTAGTTTAAATTCCATGGAATTAATTTGTGCCTTTCTTCCCTCCCCCTAATAAAAGTTACATCATCTTTGGATATTTTCTGCACATATACTTTGCATATACAAATACACATAAGTCTCCTCTAGGTGAGAGCTTCCTATATTTTTATAGCATTGATGATCCTGCTCCTTATCTGTGTTCATTTCTGACACGTTTCTACTGCTCCCATCACCTTTAGCCTCAAATCCTGGAATCAGATATCGAGCCTAATTATTTTAGAGAGCTCTATAACTTGATGTAATCTCTCGGTATCATTTTTTGGATTTTTATTTGGTTACTTGCTGCATTTTTTGGCTCTGCTGGTCTTCGGTGCTGCGTGAGCTTTCTTCTAGTCGAGGTGCTTCTGGTTGCCGTGGCTTCTCTTGTCGCGGAGCGCGGGCTCTAGGGCACTCGGGCCTCGGTGGTTGTAGCACACGGGCTCAGCAGTCACAGCTCACGGGCTCAACAGTTGTGGCGCACGAGCTAAAGTGCTCCATGGAATGGGAGACCTTCCCAGATCACAGCTGGACCTGTGTCTCCTGAATTTGCAGGGGGATTCTTTACCACTGAGCCACCAGGGAAGTCCCTTCAGTATCACTTTTGAACTTGAATCCAAGGTTACAACCTTTTACTTTCACAATCTGTTCTGACACAAACCAGAGCAGTGAGCCGGTGGCAGGCGGCCTCATGAGTGGCATCAGGCTGGTGGCATTGAGCGCCCGTTTTTATAAGTTTGGGTGGTTTTGGATTTTGGGACAGTCTCTGATATGGACACATGGAGTCCTACCATAGCATGCCAACCTCTGACTTATGCCTCTTTCAGAAGAAAAACAGAAGCTCAACTAGTGATTCACGTCTGGCTTCCCCCCGGAAGGGCTGTCACGGGACCGGGGGATCCTGAGGACCAAGGCTCTCGCCAGGCAGACTCCCGGCTCAAGGAGCTAAGAAGGGATTTAACCTTGATAAAAAGCCTAATAGTCGCTGTTCAACTCTATCCCAGTCTGTCAAGTTTCTGGGCCCATTTCTGCTCTGCTTTTCTACCACAGCCCATACAAGCAATAATTTAACTGGAAGCAGACTTGAAAATTAACTACAAAACATCATAATCAACAAGGTCTTCAGCACCCCCCAACTCAGCATCACTGTAGTATCTTACCCTGGACAAATAGGTAATAAAGACTTTTTGTGTGTGTGTACCTCTCTTAGGAAAGCTGACATAATTAAAAAATAAAAGTAAACAGCTGGTAGAGATCTTGGATCTGTGCTTTGAAGCCGAGGTAATAAGCCTTTTGAACAAACTGCAAAATAAAGGACAAGGGGAAAATTCAGGGGGACTTCTGCACAGATTCTTTCTTATCATTTCATGACATGGCTTTCACATCAGATATTTAACAGTCCATCAATCTGATTATCGTACAATTAGTCCCACTTCCAAACCTGATTAGCCACTCTGGTCTTGTTTCTTACAAAGATTAATTTTAGACTTTTCTCAATTAGGATTAAATGTCAACCAAAATGTAGTACATGAAAAGTGTTATTAAAATTATCATAATAACAACTTATGCTCCCTCCACATTAAAACGTGTAACACATTTGCCTACAATGTGTGGTTGAAACTCTTTTCTTCTCAGACATAAAAGAAAAGCAAAAGATACTGGAATTGAATGTGAATGAAACAGTCTGTCAAGAACTTTGCGAATGCTGCCCTAATTCATGCAAAATCAAATTTGTCTCTGTTGGATTAAATTTAACTGGTTCAGATCCACATGGTTGCCAAAGATAGGGTGTTAAACTCCTTTAAGAAACAATAACTTAGGAAATATCCATCGGAGTCTTATACTTTTCTATTTGAACACTCAAATGCCCTTTAGCAATGAGATTGGACAGCACTGATTTTCCTTGGGAATTATATTAGATATTCTATTTTTAACCAGAAGCTTAAGAAGTGTGATGAAATTAATGGTTTAAATTAAGTCTGCATAAAACCTCAAGAAAAAGTTCTCATCAAAGGAACCAACGAGATTGCAAAAACTGAGGCACAGATTGAAGAAATCCTGGCTATAATTCTTTATAGACAGTAGCTGTTATTCCTTCTTGCCACAGAAGTCTGGTGTCTGAATGATGGTTTAAGAAAAGAAATACAACTTGCACATGGTAGCCAGAAAGTAGCAGAAATCCCCAGTTGCTGGCACTGAAGCTAACCTTGGCATTGATATTCAGAACCAGTTCTAGAGATGAAATTGCAAAGGCAAGGCCTGGGGGTGAGGCTGACAGAAAAATGAATTAGAAACATCTTCAATTTACGTTTTGGAGAATGAAGGCAAGTATCAAAAAAAGAAAAAAATACAAGCCACGCTTTATTCAACAGCCCTGGAATGTAGATATGATAACAACTATTTCTAATATTTCAGGGGTCTCCAACCAATATTTTTGAGAAAGAAAACTGGATCAGTTGTGTGGGTGTGTGAGTGTGTGTGTGTAGTCTTTTACAAACAAAATGGGAATTCCACTACATACAAATTTTACTGCTGATATTCATCAAATAGCTAACCCTAGAGGCCAAGCTGTGAGAGGCTGTTCCTGCTTTTTTAACACTGATGGATGCCGGCAACCACCACAATAATGAAGGTATAAAAATGGTCTCTGTTTCTCCTTAGGTGGCACTAGTAAGGAGCCCGCCTGCGAATGCAGGAGATACAAGAGACTTGGGTTCGATCCTTGGGTCGAGAAGATCCCCTGGAGAAGGGCATGGCAACTCACTCTAGTATTCTTGCCTGGAGAGTCCCATGAACAGAGAACCTGGAGGGCTATAGTCCATGGAGTTGCAAAGAGTCAGACAGGACTGAAGCTACTGAGCATGCTTGTTTCTCCTTGCAGCACAAAAGCTGGTAGAATGAAGTGGGTGTAAGAGTTAATGTCCAAAGGTGGGAATCAAGGTGATATGGAGCCCATCATTTCATAACAGTCATCAGGTTTGCTATGCTCAATTAAAGAAATCCTAGCTTTAAAAAGCTTGGCAAGGCCTAGTCCTAGGAGGATGCGAAATGTTCAGGAAGCTATGTGATTGATGCAAGGGGAAATGGACACAGAAAGGAAAGCCTTCCTGCCTCTACTGTGAGTCTTAGAACCACAAACAGGGAGAAAAGGGCACCATGCTGAGTACCACTCCTCAGGTGCTCAGCCAGTCGCTCTATGCATGTCACTCCCTGTGGCCCTTACAGCAACCCTGTAAGAACCTATTTTGCTATTAACAGTACTGAGGTTCACAGGCCAAAGTCCCAGCTAGTAAGTGGCAGAGCCGTGACCTGAATCCAGATCTCTCCATCCCTGAACCTCCCCACTATTCAACTCCATGTCACCAGAACTGGGATCCTTCTGTCGCTCGGTTACACAGAGGATGAAAGAGTACTAATGACTCCAGGTGTCTGCAGAGCCTCAGAATCCAAAATGCCATCCATCCATTCACTCAGCAACCACTAAGCATCTTCTGTGTGCTGCGCACTGTCCTAGATGCTGGCGACATAGCAGTGAACAGAGACAAAGCCTTTGGTTTGCATTCAAGATAAAGAATAAACAATCTTAGGGAGACAGACTGACAGAAATAGAGAGATATATAACATGTCCAGTGCTGGTAAGAGCACACCATGTCAAAGACGAAGGATGAAGGGGACAGAGAGTGTCAGGGGTGGGGCCGTGTATTAATTTCCTGTGACTGCCACAAAAAAATCACCACAAACTTGATGGCTTAAAACAAGACGCCTATTCTCTCCCAGTTCTGCAGGCCAGAAGTTCAACATCATCATTATCAGTAAGGCCCTGCTTCCTCCAGGAGCTCTCAGGGAGAGTCCCTTCTTTGCCTTCTCAGGCTCCGCAGGCTGTCAGCATTCCTGTGGCTGCAGCACTCCGCTCTCTGCCTCTATCTACATGTGGCCTTCTTACTGTCTATCTGTCTGAACCTCCCTTTGACTTTCTCTAACAAGGACACTTGGAATTAGGGCCCACCTAAACAGGGAGGGAGTGATCAAGACCATTCCCAAGAAAAAGAAATGCAAAAAGCAAAATAGTTGTTTGAGGAGGCCTTACAAATAGCTGAGAAAAGAAGATAAGCTAAAGGCAAAGAAGAAAAAGAAAGCTATACCCATTTGAATGCAGAGTTCCAAAGAACAGCAAGGAGAGATGAGAAAGCCTTCTCAGTGGATCAGTGCAAAGAAATAGAGGAAAACAATAGAATGGGGAAGTCTAGAGATCTCGTCAAGAAAATTAGAGATACCAAGGGAACGTTTCATGCAAAGATGGGCTCAAAAAAGGACAGAATTGGTATGGACTGAATAGAAGCAGAAGACATTAAGAAGAGGCATCAAGAATACACAGAAGAACTGTACAAAAAAGATCTTCATGATCCAGATAACCATGATGGTATGATCACCCACCTAGAGCCAGACATCCTGGAATGTGAAGTCAAGTGGGCCTTAAGAAGCATCACTACGAACAAAGCTAGTGGTGATGGAATTCCAGTTGAGCTATTTCAAATGCTAAAAGATGATGCTGTGAAAGTGCTGCGCTCTATATACCAGCAAATTTGGAAAACTCAGCAGTGGCCACAAGACAGGAAAAGGTCAGCTTTCATCCCAATCCCAAAGAAAGGCAATGCCAAAAAATGTTCAATCTACTGCACAATTGCACTCATCTCACATGCTAGTAAAGTAATGCTCAAAATTCTCCAATCCAGGCTTCAACAGTACATGAACCATGAACTTCCAGATGTTCAAGCTGGATTTAGAAAAGGCAGAGGAACTAGAGATCAAATTGTCAACATCCGTTGGATCATCAAAAAAGTAAGAGAGTTCCAGATAAACATCTATTTCTGCTTTATTGACTACGCCAAAGCCTTTGACTGTGTGGACCACAACAAACTGTGGAAAATTATTCAAGAGATGGGAATACCAGACCATCTGACCTGCCTCCTGAGAAATCTGTATGCAAGTCAGGAAGCAACAGTTAGAACTGGACATGGAACAACAGACTGGTTCCAAATCAGGAAAGGAGTACGTCAAGGCTGTATATTGTCACCCTGCTTATTTAACTTATATGCAGAGTACATCATGAGAAATACTGGGCTAGATAAAGCACAAGCTGGAATCAAGATTGCTGGGAGAAATATCAATAACCTCAGATACTCAGGTGACATCCCTCTTATGGCAGAAAGTGAAGAACTAAACAGCATCTTGATAAAAGTGAAAGAGGAGAGCAAAAATATTGGCTTAAAGCTCAACATTCAGAAAATTAAGATCATGGCATCTGGTCCCATCGTGTCATGCCAAATAGATGCGGAAACAATGGAAACAGTGACAGACTGTTTTTTTGGGCTCCAAAATCACTGTAGATGGTGACTGCAGCCATGAAATTAAAAGACGCTTGCTCCTTGGAAGAAGAGCTATGACCAACCTAGACAGCACATTCAAAAGCAGAGACATTACTTTGCCAACAAAGGTCCATCTAGTCAAAGCGATGGTTTTTCCTGTAGTCCATGTATGGATGTGAGAGTTGGACTATAAAGAAAGCTGAGCACCGAAGAATTGATGTTTTTGAACTGTGGTGTTGGAGAAGACTCTTGAGACTCCCTTGGACTGCAAGGAGATCCAACCAGTCCATCCTAAAGGAAATCAGTCCTGAATATTCTTTGGAAGGACTGATGGTGAAGCTGAAACTCCAATACTTTGGCCACCTGATGTGGGAAAGATTGAGGGCAGGCAGAGAAGGGGATGACAGAGGATGAAATGGTTGGATGGCATCACCGACTAAATGGACATGACTTTGAACAAACTCCAGGAATTGGTGATGGACAAGGAAGCCTGGCTGCTGCAGTACATGGGGTCACATAGAGTCAGACATGAATGAGTGACTGAACTGACCTGAACAATGTATCTGCTTATTTAAAAAATAATATATCTTTTCTGTCAACCTTCTGAGGAAAATCTTTGCACAAAAGTGTTCTGCAGAGTGGGATGGCCCTTTCTTAATGGATTGTGTTTCAGGAATTAAGGAGTTTCTTGGGAATTAGAAAAAGACTGCTTCTTTTGGTGCACACAACCCCAGCAAAGACTCTTTCCCTCCTGTTGCTGGAAGTGCTCCTAGGGCAGGCTTGGTTTTGACTCCACTTTCTGCATCAGCCACAGGCCTTGGGCAGGTCACAAAAGCACCTGAAGGCTCTGGGGGTCAGGGCCCTTCCCTGGTGCCTCTGAAGCTTCCCTGCTTGACAAGGACAGCTGTCTTCTCTGGCACCTATAGTAGGCCTTATTCTGGGGTAGTCCATAGATGATTTGGGGGTTTCCCTCATTGTTACAAAACTCTCTACTGCAAAAGTTAACTTCTTCTTTGTTTTGTTAGTTTTTTAAATTTTTATTCATTCATTTATTTGGCTGTGCTGGGTCTTGGTTGCCACATGTGAGATATTCTCACTGCAGTATGTGGGATCTAACTCTCTGACCAGGGATCGAACCTGAGCCCCCTTCCCTGGGTGGGCAGAGGCTTAGCCACTGGACCACCAGGCACCTGCCTGGCTGTCTTTAGTCCTGCCCTTAAAGTCAGCTTACTTTTACTTCCTTCACTTTTCACATGCTGGCAGAAAATGCTTTTCTCATTTATCTTGACTCAAGCCCTTTATCCTCTCACTGTTCTCCTTTTATTCTTTTCTTCCTAGAAACTTCTTGTCTCTTGCCATCCCACAGAGCCCCCTCCAAGGAGAGAAATGCTTTTGCTTTGTGGCATTTACCCACAGTCTTCTAGTCTGACGGCTTGGTAGGGGGCTGGTCCCTTCAGGCAGGTGTGCAGGCCTTTTACTGGGCAAAGGTCCCAAGGAAGGCCAATCAAGGGTAACTGGATTTCTGGGGAAAGCCCAGAGGCTCTAGAAAGCCCTTCTAGACAGTTCTATCCACTGTTGCCATAGATATCAGAAATAATTTCTTTAGCACTGATCTGCATAAGACTCTGCCAAATACTGTTTTGAATTACAAATCAAGATTGTTCCTATACACCTTACCAAACACACATGTTAAAAATGGCAAAGAGTAGAACAGAGATCATTTAGACATTATGGTGACAATTTTGGGAACAATTTATTAGTACAGGTTGGAAGAGGGGGGAGGTACAGAAAGGATTCCAGAATGCACTGTGGTGGCAAAAAAATTATTCTGAGCAGAAGACATTTGAGTCCCTGAAATTGCTTATCTGTCTCAAAGCAGAGTCAAAGAAGCAAAGAAACTCAGTTGTCATAAATCCCTTCCCCCAGGAGCAGCCGGAGACGACAAGTCTCCACACGCTATCATAGACACTATCACAGAATGAACACTTCTTCTATCTTCTCCCCTAAGGGCTTCCCTGATGGCCCAGAAGGTAAAGAACCCACCTGCAATGCAGGAGACACAGGAGACCCGGGTTTGATCCCTCGGTTGGAAAGATCCCCTGGAGGAAGAAATGGCAACTCACTCCAGAATTCTTGCCTGGAGAATCCCCTTGACAGAGGAGCCTGGCGGCTACAGTCCACGGGGTTTCAAAGAGTCAGACTCAATGGAGTGACTTAGAAGAAGGGCTCCTCTGTCTTTCCAGAGAGTCAGTCTCCCTGTAAATGTTGCTCCCTTCCCCTGCTCCTACTGCTGCTGCTGCTGCTGCTGCTGCTGCTAAGTCGCTTCAGTCGTGTCCGACTCTGTGCGACCCCATAGACGGCAGCCCATAAGGCTCCTCCATCCCTGGGATTCTCCAGGCAAGAACATTGGAGTGGGTGGCCATTTCCTTCTCCAATGGCTCAGTAGTAAAAAATCTGCCTGCAATGCAGGAGACACAGTTTCAGTCTCTGGGTTGAGAAGATCCCCTGGAGAAGAAAATGGCAACCCATTCCAGTATGCTTGCCTAGAGAATTCCATGGACAGAGGAGCCTGGTGGGCTACAGTCCATGGGGTCGCAAAGAGTTGGACACAACTGAGTGACTGAGCACGCACAACCACGTGTTTTTTAAAAAGGCAGTTGGGAAGCCCTGAAGGAGGAGCTCTCAGACATACGTCACTCACCTCAGCTTACAGACACAAGCAGGAAGGGAGATTTCCTTCCGACCCATCAACCATAAGCTGCCCACCACCTGCAGCTTTGAAAAGAACAAACGAACGAAAATAATATGTGATTAAATTTTGCCTTGTCTCTCACTAATATGACTTTTTTCAGTTTAGTTTGCAGAACTTCAAGAACTATACCTAAGAGTTTAGAGGAAAAGTATATCCTTCCTGACAAGGGTTGAGGGTAGGTTAAGGGGAGAGAAATGCTGGCTGCTTAGTTACTCCAAGACAGATAATATTTTGCAAAGCATGAGCAAGTGGAAAGTTGAAAGATCCCTTGGTATCTTAAAATGTACACTTTATACAAATCATGCAAATCATGATGCTTTTATACTGCCCTTCAAGTTGTTTCTGGTATGTTACATTTTGCATAATACCTCCATTAACCTTGACTGCTTGATTAGAAAGCAGAATGACAGAAAAAGGACTATATTAAGGTATTAACACTGGATCTCAAGTATCCAGGATTCTAGACTGGAAGAGAAGAACAATGTTACTTCCCATTGGTCAAGAAGATCTCCTGGAGAAGAGCATGGCAACCCACTTGGGTATTCGTGCCTGGAGAATCCCATGGACAGAGGAGGCTGGCGGACTACAGTCCATGAGATCACAGAGAGTCAGACATGACTGAGTGACTTAGCACAGAATTGTCTAATCTTCTAATAAACATAGTACTTCTTTTGATAATTATATTAACTTAAAAAAATTTAAACTATTTGTTAAAAATGTACAAAATACTCTTGGTAAAACATTTAGACCGCAAAAAAAATGAATGAACCAAACAGGTGAATTTCAACAGTTTCAGTTCAGTTCAGTTGATTTCAGTTGCTCAGTCGTGTCCGACTCTTTGCGACCCCATGAATNACTATCCAGGTTGGTCATAACTTTTCTTCCAAGGAGTAAGCGTCTTTTAATTTCATGGCTACAGTCACCATCTGCAGTGATTTTGGAGCCCAAAAAAATGAAGTCTGACACTGTTTTCACTGTTTCCCCATCTATTTCCCATGAAGTGATAGGACCGGATGCCATGATCTTCGTTTTCTGAATGTTGAGTTTTAAGCCAGCTTTTTCACTCTCCTCTTTCACTTTCATCAAGAGGCTTTTTAGTTCCTCTTCACTTTGTGCCATGAGGTTGGTGTCATCTGCATCTTAGGTTATTGATATTTCTCCCTGCAATCTTGATTCCAGCTTGTGCTTCTTACAGTCCAACGTTTCTCATGATGTACTCTGCACAGAAGTTAAATAAGCAGGGTGACAATATACAGCCTTGATGTACTCCTTTTCCTATTTAGAACCAGTCTGTTGTTCAACAGTTTAGTAAACAGCAATTAGCAAACTCAAGTGCCACAATTTACATGAAACATTACTCCTTTTTCATAAAATCTAAGACAATGGTAATAAAGATACATAACTTTTAGGAATTTATTTGCTGCAATAAAACTCTATACAAAGGAAAGCAAGAATATGTATGGCTGAGTCTCTTTGCTGTTCACCTGAAAGTACCACAATGTTGTTAATCAACTATACCCCAATATAAAATTAAAAGTTAAAAAAAATTAGAAAGCAAGAGAATGATTAATTCAGGATGAAGATGATCCTGGCTCAGGTAGTGACAGGATGTGATGGAAGTGAGGAAACCATGTGGCTACATGTAAATTATTAGAAAGATCTTAGCTGTTTTGTTTGCCATGTCATTTACTGTAGTATTTAATAATAAAGGGGAGAAAAGAAATCAAAGTTCACGAACATATAAAGCATATTGGATCTCTAGTCCAATATCTGCACCCCTCCCCACACATATACCAAATATCCACTGTATCAGTTTCTCATATATCCTTCTAAAATTTTTCATCTTAGTATTTGTATTCTAATCCCCTATTTTAAAAGCAACAAGTAGCTACTGGATTGGAAGAGAGAAGAACAATACTACTTCCCATTGGTCAGGAAGATCCCCTGGAGAAGAGCGTGGTAACCCACTTGGGTATTTGTGCCTGGAGAATCCCATGGACAGAGGAGGGAACTCCTGTGGACACTCACGGACACTCTGAGGGGAAAAAGTCAGGTCATAAAAGAAGCTGCTATTGTTAACAGTGATTGCAAGAAGAGACTCTACAGTAACTTTGAAACTTCACAGTAAAGGCTTTGAAAAGGCAATAAAATCTTAAGCAAAGAGCCTGAAAACTAGCAACAGAAATCAACAGCTTCCTCCTAGCTCAACCCAAGCTGTTTTCCCCTCAGAGTCGCTGGACAGACAAGTCTTGAAATGTTTTCTGTCTGCCCTGAATTCCTATGATTATCTAGAGCAATCAGAGGGGCTGGTGAGGGCAAAGGGCTGTGAACAAAGTCCTCCATGTCTTCACCCACTAGGAAACCACAGACTTCTCAGGGCTTGCTCCCCAAAACATCTACTTCCTCAGTCAGCTCACACCCCAACTTGACTTGCATGTTCAGAAAGAGGGCAGGAAGTAGAGATGAAAGAGGAAGTTACATCCCTCACAGTTGCATCTAGGGACTTAGATGTCGTTGCCTGGTTTAGGATGGTGGAATTCTGCACCAGCCCCTCTGCCCTTAACTACCAACTGTGCTGCCATCATTTCTTCAATGAGCAGTTAGATTTCATTAACATTTCACCCCACAATTGGACTGTAACCAGCAGGGTGCTGGTAAATACTTAAAAGCTGTCTCCATGACAGAAAAGACTATAATGTTTGTTTATTCCCATGGTGTAAATACTCCCTCCACGGCCAATTTCGGGTTACCAATGTGATATCGCAGAATGCACAATTGGGAAACGATCGGTACAACAGGCTCTCATGAGCTGGTCTGAGCAGGCACCCTTCTATCACTAAGTCTAATACTTTCATTATAGTTTATTATTTTGGGGGCAAGTCCTCTACAATTGTCTGATATTTTATAGCCAAGCCCCTGTTTCTTCATTTTAAAATACTTATTAATTTATTTAATCTTGACTGTGTCAGGGCTTAGTTGGAGCACGTGGGATTTTTGGTGCACCATGCAGGATTTTCTGTTGCTGGCACACAGACCCCTTGGTTGTGGCACACAGGCTGAGCCACTCCACAGCACATGGGTCTTTAGTTCCCCATCCAGGAATCGAACTGGTATTCCCTGCATTGCAAGGCAGATTCTTAACCACTGAACTACCAGGGAAGGCCATTTTTAAATGTGGAAAAATAAGACCTACTTCTCCAGACTATTGTGAGAGTCCAAATGACAGGCACAGGAGGTTTTCGATTCATGTCAGTTCTCCTTCCCTCATCTCCTTTCCTTCTCACATTACACTTTCAGTCCTCTCCCTCATTGTGAAGACACATTCCCACCAGGGATCTAAGTCCAGGGAAGGGCCAGCTGGAGTCCAGGAGATAGAGGAGGTCTCCCACTGATGGCCAGCTGGGATGCCAAGAGGAATTTTCCTCCTAGAAAGGTGCAAGTAGACTACACAAAATTGAGGTCTATGCCATGAGTGGATCTCCCTGTGAAAGGTTCTGTTTGTATTTGGCATTCTCCCTAGTGATGCCCTTGGGGATCCTTGTGGAAACAGACAATAGGTCCTGCTTGGTGCAAGCTCCGGGAGATTGTGAAGGACAAGGAAGCCTGATGTGCTGCAGTCCGTGGACACGACATAGCAGCTAACAACAACGACCTACGTGGTGACAGGTCCTACACAACAGTGAGTTTCACGTGGGGGTGGATGCTACAATAGCACAGGCACCATACTGTACCATAGATATGACAGGGGTTAAGCAGGTGATTTGGGGGTTGCCCCATTTCCTACGGAAGGCATTTCTCTGGGGAAGTGCATTACTAGCTCCAAACTTACATAACCTATATTGAATTAAACCCATTACTATTTGGGGGCCATAAATATATAGACGGGCTTCCCTGGTGGCTCAGCGGTTAAAGCGTCTGCCTCCAATGCGGGAGACCCGGGTTCGATCCCTGGGTTGGGAAGATCACGTGGAGAAGGAAATGGCAATCCACTCCAGTATTCTTGCCTGGAGAATCCCATGGATGGAGAAGCCTAGTAGGTTACAGTACACAGGGTCACAGAGTCGAACACGACTGAGTGACTTCACCTTCACCTTCAAATATATAGACACCACGCTAACAAATAGATACTACAGGAGGTTTTAAAAATCTTCCTCCTCTAATTATGAGGTTATACCTCTTTTTCTTTAGAGTCAAGTTTCTAGAAAGAACAGGATTACCATCCCCTTGCTCAACGGCCCACATGGTCAGGTTTCTCTTCATCCAATTTCCTCACACAGCTCTGGGAGAAATCACCCATGGCTTCTGAACTGTTTTTGAAAATATATCCACAAATTCTTGCGTACTTCTCCCCTAAAGAGATGGAATGTGATTCCCGTCCCCTTGAAAGTGGACTGTGCATAGAGACTTGCTTCAAGTGAAGAGAAAATGGCACAGATTGTGGGTTATTACTTCTAAGATTTGATTGTAAAAAGACTACAGCTCTGTCTTGGATCACTTGCCATGGAGAAAGCTACAGATACACCTTGGAGATACTATGGGTTTTTTTCAGACCACTGCAATAAAGCAAATGCTAAATAAAGCAAGACGTATGGATTTTTCCAGTGCATATAAAAGTTACGTTTATATTATACTGTAGTCTATTAAGTATGAAATAGCATGAAGTCTTTAAAAAGTACTTACCTTAAAAATACTTTAAATACTTTATTACTAAAAACTGCTAACCATCATCTAAGCCTTCAGTGAATCACAGTCTTTTTGCTGGCGGAGGGTCTTGCCTTGATGCTGATGGCTGCTGACTGATCAGAGTGGTGGGTGATAAAGGCCGAGGTGGCTGTGACAATTTCTTAAAATAAGACACTAATGAATTTTGCCTCATTATTAGACTCTTCCTTTCATGAACGATTTCTCTGTAGCACGCAATGCTGTTTGGCGACATTTTGCCCACAGTAGAATTTCTTTCAAAATTGGAATCATTCCATTCAAACCCTGCCATAACTTTGTAAACTAAGTTTATGTGGTAGTCTCAACCCTTTGTCATTTCAACAATCCTCACAGTATCTTCACTAGAAATAGATTCCATTTCAAGGATCCACTTTGCTCATGTGCAGGAAGCAACTCCTCATCCGTGAAAGTTTTATCCTGAGGTCACAGCAATTCAATGACATCTTTGGCCTCCACTTCTAATTCTAGTTCTCTTGCTATTGCAGTTATTTCCTCCAGTGAAGTCTCGAACTCCTCAAAGTCATCCGTGAAGGTTGGAATCAACTTCTTCCAACTCCAGTGAATGTTGACATTTTAACCTCTCCCTATGGATCATGAATGTTCTTAATGGCATCTAGAATAGTGAACCCTTTCCAGAAGTCTTTCAATTTACTTTGCACAGATCCATCAGAGGAATCATCATCTGTGGCAACTACAGACTTACAAAATGTATTTCTTAAATCATAAGACTTGAAAATCAGAATTACGTCTTGATCCCTAGGCTGCAAAATAGATGTTGTGTTAGCAGGCATGAAGACAACATTCATCTCATTGTACAGTACATCTCCATCAGAGTTCTTGTGTGACCAGGTATATTGTCCATGAGCACTAATATTTTTCAAGGAATCTTTTTTTCTGAGAAGCAGGTCTCAACAATGGCTTAAAATATTCAACCATGTTGTAAACAAATGTGCTGTTCATCTAGGCTTTGTTGTTCCATTTATAGAGCACAGGCAGAGTAGATTTAGCATAATTCTTAAGGACTGTAGAATTTTTGGAATAATAAATGAGCACAGCCTTCAGCTTAAAGTCAACTTAAAGTCACAATAAGAGAGTCAGACTGTCCTTGGAATCTTTCAAATCAGGCATTGACTTCTCCTCTCTAGCTATCAAAGTGCTATCAAAGTCCTATAGGTCTGTTTTGTTGACATTGAAAATCTAGTGTTTAGTGTAACCACTTTTATTAATTATCTTAACTAGATCTCCTGGACAACTCACTGCAGCTTCTACATCAGCACTTGCTGCTTCATCTTGCACTTTATGTCATGGAGATGGCTTCTTTCCTTAAAANACTCTACAGTAACTTTGAAACTTCACAGTAAAGGCTTTGAAAAGGCAATAAAATCTTAAGCAAAGAGCCTGAAAACTAGCAACAGAAATCAACAGCTTCCTCCTAGCTCAACCCAAGCTGTTTTCCCCTCAGAGTCGCTGGACAGACAAGTCTTGAAATGTTTTCTGTCTGCCCTGAATTCCTATGATTATCTAGAGCAATCAGAGGGGCTGGTGAGGGCAAAGGGCTGTGAACAAAGTCCTCCATGTCTTCACCCACTAGGAAACCACAGACTTCTCAGGGCTTGCTCCCCAAAACATCTACTTCCTCAGTCAGCTCACACCCCAACTTGACTTGCATGTTCAGAAAGAGGGCAGGAAGTAGAGATGAAAGAGGAAGTTACATCCCTCACAGTTGCATCTAGGGACTTAGATGTCGTTGCCTGGTTTAGGATGGTGGAATTCTGCACCAGCCCCTCTGCCCTTAACTACCAACTGTGCTGCCATCATTTCTTCAATGAGCAGTTAGATTTCATTAACATTTCACCCCACAATTGGACTGTAACCAGCAGGGTGCTGGTAAATACTTAAAAGCTGTCTCCATGACAGAAAAGACTATAATGTTTGTTTATTCCCATGGTGTAAATACTCCCTCCACGGCCAATTTCGGGTTACCAATGTGATATCGCAGAATGCACAATTGGGAAACGATCGGTACAACAGGCTCTCATGAGCTGGTCTGAGCAGGCACCCTTCTATCACTAAGTCTAATACTTTCATTATAGTTTATTATTTTGGGGGCAAGTCCTCTACAATTGTCTGATATTTTATAGCCAAGCCCCTGTTTCTTCATTTTAAAATACTTATTAATTTATTTAATCTTGACTGTGTCAGGGCTTAGTTGGAGCACGTGGGATTTTTGGTGCACCATGCAGGATTTTCTGTTGCTGGCACACAGACCCCTTGGTTGTGGCACACAGGCTGAGCCACTCCACAGCACATGGGTCTTTAGTTCCCCATCCAGGAATCGAACTGGTATTCCCTGCATTGCAAGGCAGATTCTTAACCACTGAACTACCAGGGAAGGCCATTTTTAAACGTGGAAAAATAAGACCTACTTCTCCAGACTATTGTGAGAGTCCAAATGACAGGCACAGGAGGTTTTCGATTCATGTCAGTTCTCCTTCCCTCATCTCCTTTCCTTCTCACATTGCACTTTCAGTCCTCTCCCTCATTGTGAAGACACATTCCCACCAGGGATCTAAGTCCAGGGAAGGGCCAGCTGGAGTCCAGGAGATAGAGGAGGTCTCCCACTGATGGCCAGCTGGGATGCCAAGAGGAATTTTCCTCCTAGAAAGGTGCAAGTAGACTACACAAAATTGAGGTCTATGCCATGAGTGGATCTCCCTGTGAAAGGTTCTGTTTGTATTTGGCATTCTCCCTAGTGATGCCCTTGGGGATCCTTGTGGAAACAGACAATAGGTCCTGCTTGGTGCAAGCTCCGGGAGATTGTGAAGGACAAGGAAGCCTGATGTGCTGCAGTCCGTGGACACGACATAGCAGCTAACAACGACCTACGTGGTGACAGGTCCTACACAACAGTGAGTTTCACGTGGGGGTGGATGCTACAATAGCACAGGCACCATACTGTACCATAGATATGACAGGGGTTAAGCAGGTGATTTGGGGGTTGCCCCATTTCCTACGGAAGGCATTTCTCTGGGGAAGTGCATTACTAGCTCCAAACTTACATAACCTATATTGAATTAAACCCATTACTATTTGGGGGCCATAAATATATAGACGGGCTTCCCTGGTGGCTCAGCGGTTAAAGCGTCTGCCTCCAATGCGGGAGACCCGGGTTCGATCCCTGGGTTGGGAAGATCACGTGGAGAAGGAAATGGCAATCCACTCCAGTATTCTTGCCTGGAGAATCCCATGGATGGAGAAGCCTAGTAGGTTACAGTACACAGGGTCACAGAGTCGAACACGACTGAGTGACTTCACCTTCACCTTCAAATATATAGACACCACGCTAACAAATAGATACTACAGGAGGTTTTAAAAATCTTCCTCCTCTAATTATGAGGTTATACCTCTTTTTCTTTAGAGTCAAGTTTCTAGAAAGAACAGGATTACCATCCCCTTGCTCAACGGCCCACATGGTCAGGTTTCTCTTCATCCAATTTCCTCACACAGCTCTGGGAGAAATCACCCATGGCTTCTGAACTGTTTTTGAAAATATATCCACAAATTCTTGCGTACTTCTCCCCTAAAGAGATGGAATGTGATTCCCGTCCCCTTGAAAGTGGACTGTGCATAGAGACTTGCTTCAAGTGAAGAGAAAATGGCACAGATTGTGGGTTATTACTTCTAAGATTTGATTGTAAAAAGACTACAGCTCTGTCTTGGATCACTTGCCATGGAGAAAGCTACAGATACACCTTGGAGATACTATGGGTTTTTTTCAGACCACTGCAATAAAGCAAATGCTAAATAAAGCAAGACGTATGGATTTTTCCAGTGCATATAAAAGTTACGTTTATATTATACTGTAGTCTATTAAGTATGAAATAGCATGAAGTCTTTAAAAAGTACTTACCTTAAAAATACTTTAAATACTTTATTACTAAAAACTGCTAACCATCATCTAAGCCTTCAGTGAATCACAGTCTTTTTGCTGGCGGAGGGTCTTGCCTTGATGCTGATGGCTGCTGACTGATCAGAGTGGTGGGTGATAAAGGCCGAGGTGGCTGTGACAATTTCTTAAAATAAGACACTAATGAATTTTGCCTCATTATTAGACTCTTCCTTTCATGAACGATTTCTCTGTAGCACGCAATGCTGTTTGGCGACATTTTGCCCACAGTAGAATTTCTTTCAAAATTGGAATCATTCCATTCAAACCCTGCCATAACTTTGTAAACTAAGTTTATGTGGTAGTCTCAACCCTTTGTCATTTCAACAATCCTCACAGTATCTTCACTAGAAATAGATTCCATTTCAAGGATCCACTTTGCTCATGTGCAGGAAGCAACTCCTCATCCGTGAAAGTTTTATCCTGAGGTCACAGCAATTCAATGACATCTTTGGCCTCCACTTCTAATTCTAGTTCTCTTGCTATTGCAGTTATTTCCTCCAGTGAAGTCTCGAACTCCTCAAAGTCATCCGTGAAGGTTGGAATCAACTTCTTCCAACTCCAGTGAATGTTGACATTTTAACCTCTCCCTATGGATCATGAATGTTCTTAATGGCATCTAGAATAGTGAACCCTTTCCAGAAGTCTTTCAATTTACTTTGCACAGATCCATCAGAGGAATCATCATCTGTGGCAACTACAGACTTACAAAATGTATTTCTTAAATCATAAGACTTGAAAATCAGAATTACGTCTTGATCCCTAGGCTGCAAAATAGATGTTGTGTTAGCAGGCATGAAGACAACATTCATCTCATTGTACAGTACATCTCCATCAGAGTTCTTGTGTGACCAGGTATATTGTCCATGAGCACTAATATTTTTCAAGGAATCTTTTTTTCTGAGAAGCAGGTCTCAACAATGGCTTAAAATATTCAACCATGTTGTAAACAAATGTGCTGTTCATCTAGGCTTTGTTGTTCCATTTATAGAGCACAGGCAGAGTAGATTTAGCATAATTCTTAAGGACTGTAGAATTTTTGGAATAATAAATGAGCACAGCCTTCAGCTTAAAGTCAACTTAAAGTCACAATAAGAGAGTCAGACTGTCCTTGGAATCTTTCAAATCAGGCATTGACTTCTCCTCTCTAGCTATCAAAGTGCTATCAAAGTCCTATAGGTCTGTTTTGTTGACATTGAAAATCTAGTGTTTAGTGTAACCACTTTTATTAATTATCTTAACTAGATCTCCTGGACAACTCACTGCAGCTTCTACATCAGCACTTGCTGCTTCATCTTGCACTTTATGTCATGGAGATGGCTTCTTTCCTTAAAACTCATGAACCAACGTTTGCTAGTCATATAAGTTTTTTTGCTTTTCCAGTGCATATAAAAGTTACGTTTATATTATACTGTAGTCTATTAAGTATGAAATAGCATGAAGTCTTTAAAAAGTACTTCAGTCACTTCAGTTCAGTCCCTCAGTCGTGTCCGATTCTTTGCAACCCCATGAACTACAGCACACCAGTCCTCCCTGTCCATCACCAACTCCTGGAGTCTGCCCAAACTCATGTCCATCGAGTCAGTGATGCCATCCAGCTATCTCATCCTCTGTCGTCCCCTTCTTCTCCTGCCCCCAATCCCTCCCAGCATCAGAGTCTTTTCCAATGAGTCAGCTCTTCTTCGCATGAGGTGGCCAAAGTATTGGCCAAAGTATTTCAGCTTTAGCATCAGTCCTTCCAATGAACACCCAGGACTGATCTCCTTTAGGATGGACTGGTTGGATCTCCTTGCAGTCCAAGGGACTCTCAAGAGTCTTCTCCAACACCACAGTTCAAAAGCATCAATTCTTCCCTTACTTTAAAAATACTTTATTACTAAAAACTGCTAACCACAACCTTTTCTTCTGCAGATTCCTCACTTCTTCCAGTCTTCATAGAACTGAATAGAATTAGGACCAAGCTTTGGATGAGGCTTTGGTTTAAGGGAATATTGTGGCTGGTTTGATCTTCTATTCAGACCTATAAAACTTTCTCTATATCAGCAATAAGGTTGTTTGCTTTCTTTATCATTCATGTGTCCACTGAAATAGCACTTTTAGTTTCCTTCAAGAACTTTTCCTTTGCAATCACAACTTAGCTAACAGATTAGTTCGAGGCCAAAGTCCTATCTCAGCTTTTGACATGCCTTCCTCACTAAGCTTAATCATTTCTAGTGCTTGGTTTAAGGTGAGAGGCATGTGACTCTTACTTGAACACCTTAGAGGTCATTGTAGCCTAATTTCAATTTTTGTTGCATCTCAGAGAATAGAGAGGCCCCAGAAGAGGGAGAGAGATGGGGGGATGGTGGGTGGACAGTCAGAATGCATACATGTATTGATGGAGCTTGCTGTCCTACATGGGCACAGCTTGCGGCACTTCAAAATAATTACAATAGTAACAACAAAGGTCACTGATCACAGGTCACCAAAACGAATATAAGAATGCTGAAAAAGTCTGAAAGATTACAAGGATTACCCAAATGTGACACACATGCTTTGGGAAAGTGGTGCTGATAGACTTACTTGAGGCAGGTGCCACAGACCTTCAGCTTGCAAAAGATGCAGTAACTGCAAAGCTTAACAAAGCGAAGCACGATAAAGCAAGGTATGCCTCTACGTCTAGAGCTGGCCCTTAGAGAGGCCCACGGGGGAGAACCTGAAGCCTCCAGCCGAGAGCCATGTGAGTGACCATCTTGGAAGTTGATCTTGAGGCCCAGTCAACCCTTCAGACTCTGTAAGCCTGATTGACAACTTGACCGCCTGATTGACAACTTGACCACCAACCCATGAGAGACCCTGAGCCAGAACCACCCAGCTAAGCCACTTCTAGATTCTTGACCCTCAGAAAGTATGTAACATATTCAATGTTTTAAGTTTGTTGTTTGGGAGTGATTCACTATACAGTAATGGATAACTCAGTAGTGATATGCAGTAAGTATATCTACCTAAGATATGCAGTCATAGATGACTAAGCTTTCTAGGGCACAAATCTCATGACTGTATTTTTACCCTTTACTTGACTCAAGTCCTGTATACGTGATACTTCTTGTTCTTTTTTCACATTCCCTTCTAGAATCAGGAAGCACTCTGCTCCCTTATCTTCTGTATAGTCCCACCTCATGTATCAACATTTCTCTGCCCATCCCTTCCCTTGGGTTCCCAGAATTCTATCTTTACCTTATTATTTTCTTACTTTACATACATTGCCCTATCCACTCTCATGATTTTTATTAACACTTGTATTCTTTTGAAGGCAGCTGAGAATTCAAACTCTCAGAAGCTGATGAAGAATATATCGCCTCATATAATAACTGGGTGAAGGGCTGGGGAGCAGGCTGGTGCTCACAGAGTTCCTACAAGATCTGCCAAAATTTGGCCCCAGGGACTAGAAACCTGGACTCAATACCTCCAGGACATTTCATCTCTCATTACTTCTTATCTCTGCCTGCTCTGGTTTCTCTCTGAATGTTTGCCACATTCTTTCCCTGCTACAGACAGACCCTCTCTATAAGCTGGAGAAGACAGCACCATATCTGTCCGTCCCACTGAGACCACATGGAGTGGCGCAGAAATAGTTCTCACAATATTTCTATCCAGAAATAGTTCTGAAGGGATGACATCAGATAGGAACGTCCTATGTCCGCCACACTGGGGATGGATGGATGGCTGCGTCACTGGGCTAGTGCTGTTTCCTGAACTCCAGAGCTGATTAGTTCGAGGCCAAAGTCCTATCTCAGCTTTTGACATGCCTTCCTCACTAAGCTTAATCATTTCTAGTGCTTGGTTTAAGGTGAGAGGCATGTGACTCTTACTTGAACACCTTAGAGGTCATTGTAGCCTAATTTCAATTTTTGTTGCATCTCAGAGAATAGAGAGGCCCCAGAAGAGGGAGAGAGATGGGGGGATGGTGGGTGGACAGTCAGAATGCATACATGTATTGATGGAGCTTGCTGTCCTACATGGGCACAGCTTGCGGCACTTCAAAATAATTACAATAGTAACAACAAAGGTCACTGATCACAGGTCACCAAAACGAATATAAGAATGCTGAAAAAGTCTGAAAGATTACAAGGATTACCCAAATGTGACACACATGCTTTGGGAAAGTGGTGCTGATAGACTTACTTGAGGCAGGTGCCACAGACCTTCAGCTTGCAAAAGATGCAGTAACTGCAAAGCTTAACAAAGCGAAGCACGATAAAGCAAGGTATGCCTCTACGTCTAGAGCTGGCCCTTAGAGAGGCCCACGGGGGAGAACCTGAAGCCTCCAGCCGAGAGCCATGTGAGTGACCATCTTGGAAGTTGATCTTGAGGCCCAGTCAACCCTTCAGACTCTGTAAGCCTGATTGACAACTTGACCGCCTGATTGACAACTTGACCACCAACCCATGAGAGACCCTGAGCCAGAACCACCCAGCTAAGCCACTTCTAGATTCTTGACCCTCAGAAAGTATGTAACATATTCAATGTTTTAAGTTTGTTGTTTGGGAGTGATTCACTATACAGTAATGGATAACTCAGTAGTGATATGCAGTAAGTATATCTACCTAAGATATGCAGTCATAGATGACTAAGCTTTCTAGGGCACAAATCTCATGACTGTATTTTTACCCTTTACTTGACTCAAGTCCTGTATACGTGATACTTCTTGTTCTTTTTTCACATTCCCTTCTAGAATCAGGAAGCACTCTGCTCCCTTATCTTCTGTATAGTCCCACCTCATGTATCAACATTTCTCTGCCCATCCCTTCCCTTGGGTTCCCAGAATTCTATCTTTACCTTATTATTTTCTTACTTTACATACATTGCCCTATCCACTCTCATGATTTTTATTAACACTTGTATTCTTTTGAAGGCAGCTGAGAATTCAAACTCTCAGAAGCTGATGAAGAATATATCGCCTCATATAATAACTGGGTGAAGGGCTGGGGAGCAGGCTGGTGCTCACAGAGTTCCTACAAGATCTGCCAAAATTTGGCCCCAGGGACTAGAAACCTGGACTCAATACCTCCAGGACATTTCATCTCTCATTACTTCTTATCTCTGCCTGCTCTGGTTTCTCTCTGAATGTTTGCCACATTCTTTCCCTGCTACAGACAGACCCTCTCTATAAGCTGGAGAAGACAGCACCATATCTGTCCGTCCCACTGAGACCACATGGAGTGGCGCAGAAATAGTTCTCACAATATTTCTATCCAGAAATAGTTCTGAAGGGATGACATCAGATAGGAACGTCCTATGTCCGCCACACTGGGGATGGATGGATGGCTGCATCACTGGGCTAGTGCTGTTTCCTGAACTCCAGAGCTGTGCATCAGCTGGCTCCTGGACATCTCCAGGTGGAAGGACGTTGGGCGCTATGTTTGTTTACTAGGGCTGCCTCAACAAAGCACCGAAATTGGTTGGCTTAGAACTGAAATTTCACAGTTAGAGAGGTCAGAAATCCCAAATCAAGGTGTTGACAAGGCCCTACTCTCCCTCTGGAGGGCTGGGGAACAATCTGTCCTGGGCCTCTCTCCCAGCTTCTCGGCTTATGGATGCGTCACTCCAGTCTCAGCCTTCATCTTAGTGTGCTGTCCTCCTTGTGTGTATGTCTGTCTCTTGCATGTCATGTCTGTGTCCAAATTTCTGCCTCTTATAAGGGCACAGTCATACAGGATTAGGACCCACCCTCATGACTTCATCTTAACTTGATTGTATGAAAAGATCTCATTTCCAAAGCAGGCCACACACTGCTGGACTGGGGGGTTAGGACTTCAGCATACGCGTTTCAGAGGGACACCACCGAACCCAAAACAGGCACAGGAAGAATTCCCATAGAGAATGCATTGTCTTTGCTAGTTCTTATCCCCTTCCTGTTCTCTAAATTGATTCCTTTCCCCATATACATTGGCCTGGTTAGAGGTAATATTACATGTCCTGCCATCCAAACCAAAAAAAAACAAACAAAAACTGTGCATCAACTGGCTCCTGGACATATTTAATCCCCTTCTATATTTAATCTTCATTAAGTCCTCCCAGGCCTACACCTTAAATGTCTCTTAAATAGGTCCCTCCCTGTCCAATCCCATGGTGACACTGCTTTAGCTCAGGTTCTTAATACTTCCTGCCTGGATGTTACAAAAAAAAAAACAAAAACAAAAAACCCTGCATCCTCTCTTTACCTTCATTTTGGGCTCATTGTCCTGCCCACTCCATTCCCTCCCCTACCACCAATACATCCAATACCAAGAAGCCTGTGTGATCTGTCAAAATAGAAAAAGTTTTTTTTTTTTTTAATCTACTTCAGAACTTTTCCAGTAAGTCCCAATAAATAAAGGCAAAGCACAAAGCTATTAGTAAAGCACCCCTCCCACCCCACCCTACCCCGGCCCTGATACTGTGATCCTTCACGGACTAACCTCTGGCCATGCTTCTCTCTGGGGAAGGCAATGGCACCCCACCCCAGTACTCTTGCCTGGAAAATCCAATGGACGGAGTAGCCTGGTGGGCTGCAGTCCATGGGGTCGCTAACAGTCGGACAGACTGAGCGACTTCACTTTCACTTTTCTCTTTCATGCATTGGAGAAGGAAATGGCAACCCACTCCAGTGTTCCTGCCTGGAGAATTCCAGGGACGGGGGAGCCTGGTGGGCTGCCATCTATGGGGTCACACAGAGTCGGACACGACTGAAGTGACTTAGCAGCAGCAGCATGCTTCTCTCTAATCTTCTCCCAGACTGAAACAGCAGCACTTCCCCTAAGATCAGGTCTCTGTTCCTCCCCATCATTTCCCTGTCAAAAGCTTCCCCATTCTTTAAGAATTAGCTCAAGAACTTTCTCTGGGAAACCTTCTGTCTTAGTCTGTTTAGGCTGTCATAACAAGAAAGCTATCCACTGGCTGGTTTAAACAACAAACATTTATTTCTCACACTTCTAGAGACTGGGAAGTACAAGACCAAGGAGCCAGCAGACCGCAGTCTGTATGGAAGGAAAATTAAAAATGGAGTCAGTATTGCTAAGAGAGCTCCCTGAATGGAGCTAGAAAGCCACTGAGGAAATGTGACTTATGTACGTCTCAGCCTGATTCTGGATGGATTCTAACCTTTTTGACACTTACTATCCTAACAAAGGTATCCAGCAGAGCTAACAGAAACTCAAGACACTTATCTGAGTCTTACCCTAAAGCAACTTGTCACACTCATTCCTGAAAGACAAATATTCCCTTTCTTGCATCGGAGTGCAACTGCATGGCTTTTGCCTTGATAAGCCCCTAGCTCTTTCTCTTCCCCAGAACACTCTTTCACTTTTACCCAAATCTGTCTCCTGAATGGCAATTCTTTTTTTCACGAGAATATCTTGTTAACTTTTTACTTATTTATTTTATTTTGGCTGCACTTCATTGGATCTTCATTGCTTCATTCATTCATGTCTTCATTGCTTCTGCCTGGGCTTTCTCTAGTTGTGGTAAGCAGAGGCTCCTCTCTGGTATACACGGGTTTCTCATCCCAGCAGCTTCTCTTGTTGCAGAGCCCAGGCTCTAGGCACGGGGCTTTGGCAGCGCAGCACATGGACTCACTGGTTGCGGTGCACAGGCTTAGCTGTTCTGCAGCAAGTGGACTCCTCTCAATCCAGGGATCGAACCTGTGTCTCCTGCAACGGCAGGTGGATTCTTGTCCACTGCATCACCAGGGAAGTCTCTGAATTGCAGTTCTTAAGGCCTCAAATTGTAGGACACTGATCTAGCAGCTGACAGTTGCTGTTCAGTGTGGGAAAACTCCCCCTTCTTCACTGGAATTGGAGTCAGAATCCTTTTAGGCATTGATCCCTCTGGGCAGCAGAGGGTGAGGTGCTAGATGCTGGCCAAGGGAGTTTTCTCCAGTACAGAGGGTGGGTGGACCCACCGGCAGAGGCCCTGTTGCAGGCAGCTGGCTGGCAATGATGACTCAGGCGATGATGCTGGGCTCCCGGATCAGTGTTCTGCCCGAAGCCCTTTGCTAAGTCCTTTCACCCAACTCTTTCTGGCAGGAGGCCTCCTCCCTTTGGCAACTACAAAACAAACCAGCTAAGTGCCAGTCATAGAAGAGCTGGAATATTCAGTTCCTACCATGTGCAATGGCCTCTCCTTTAGAGCGTAAGCCAGGAAGAACAGGAACTGCGTCTGCAGCTTTGTAGACCCAGCACAAAGTGCAGGTACACATTGAGGGTGACGATGCCAGCAACTGCCATTTATGGGCACTATCCAGGTGCAGGACACTGCTAGAAGCTTAATATGCGCTCAATCTTCTCATCTTCACAACAGTTAATGAGGTTAGGGCTATTCTTTTCTCCATTGTTCAGATGAACACAACAAGGCTCAGAGAAGTCAAGGTATTCACCCAAGGTTGGACACCTAGTAAGAGGCAGAGCAGGGATTTGAGCCTTGGCTGTCTGGCTCCAGATCCCACAGTCTTAGCTTTTATACTCTATGGCTTATCAAGTAATAAGGATTAATTTTTATAAATATAATAACATGAACATGCCAATATCCCATTTTATTAAAGTATACACAAAGTCACTTTTAGGGCCCCAGGAAGGTCATCTCAAGCTGTAGTTTTCCATCCTCTAAAGCAGCTGAAACATGCAACCACTGTCTGGGCTTCACTGACTATGCTAAAGGCTTTGACTGTGTGTATCACAACAAACTGTGGAAAATTCTTCAAGAGATGGGAATACCAGACAACCTCACCTGCCTCCTGAGAAATCTGTATGCAGGTCTTGAAGCAACAGTTAGGACTGGACACGGAACTATGGATTGATTCAAAATTGGGAAAAGAGTACATCAAGGCTGTATATTGTCACCTTGTTTATTTAACTTATATGCACAGTACATCATGTGAAATGCTGGAATGGATGAAGTACAAGCTGGAATCAAGATTGCTGGGAGAAATATCAATAACCTCAGTTATGCAGATGACACCACCTTTATGGTAGAAAGTGAAGAGGCACTAAAGAACCTCTTAATAAAAGTGAAAGAGGAGAGTGAAAAAGCTAGTTTAAAACTCAATATTCAAAAAACTAAGATCATGGCATCCAGTGCCATCACTTCATGGCAAACAGATGGGGAGACAATGGAAACAGTGGGGCTCCAAAATCACTGCAGATGGTGACTGCAGACATGAAATTAAAAGACGCTTGCTCCTTGGAAGGAAAGCTACAACCAACCTAGACAGCATTTTAAAAAGCAGAGACATTACTTTGCTGACAAAGTTCTGTATAATCAAAGCTATGGTTTTTCCAGTAGCCATGTATGGATGTGACAGTTGGACTATAAAAAAAGCTGAGCACTGAAGAATTGATGGTTTTGAACTGTGGTGTTGGAGAAGATTCTTGAGAGTCCCTTGGACTGCAAGGAGATCCAACCAGTCAATCCTAAAGGAAATCAGTCCTGACTATTCATTGGAAGGACTGATGTTGAAGCTCTAATACTTTAGCCACCTGATGCAAAGAACTGACTGATTGGAAAAGACCCTGATGCTGGGGAAGATTGAAGGCAGGAGAAGGAGTCAACAGAAAATGAGATGGTTGGATGGCATCACCAACTCGATGGACATGAGTTTGAGCAAGCTCCAGGAGTTGGTGATGGACAGGGAAGCCTGGCATGCTGCAGTCCATGGGGTCACAAAGAGTCAGACACGACTGAGGAACTGAACTGAACTGAACAGAACAACTGGGGCTGCTTCCCAGGAAGCTCTGCGATAAACAACTCACCTGCTAATGCAGGAGACATGAGTTCAATCCCTGGATCAGGAAGGTCCCCTGGAGGAGGAAATGGCAACACTCCAGTCTTCTTGCTGGAAAATCCCATGGACAGAGGAACTTGGTGGGCTACAGTCCATGGGGTTGCAAAAGAACTGGACACGATTTAGTGACTGAACAAAAATAACAAAACAGAACAACCATTGATGAAAAAGACTGGAACTGAAAGAAAAGATTTTCTACAACTAAAGATATAATGAAGGAGACATCATGAGGTGAGAAGGAGGTGTGATACAGTCAAGATGCATGTCCCCAGGGTAGGTGACCCACAAAAGAGAAGATAATTATTGGATTTGTTTGTTTGCTCCGAAGTTTGTTTGTTCAGTGAATGTGTTGTTAGATAAAGTTCTTGGTGAAAATGAAAAAAATGTGTCTTTTATTTTTACTTAAAACCAAAGGAACATTTTGGCCAACCCAATATCATTGCAGACCTTTTACCAAAGGGAGTGAAGGATCCAAGACCCACATCAGGTTCCGCAGCTTGGGGGTCCTGTATGAGAAAGACTAGCCCCCCATATGTATGGCTCTGAAGGCCAGTGATGGTTTCACTTTCAGGAGACCCAGATGGCTATGGGAAAGAGAGACTCTGCTCTTAATGGGCTCACACAAAACCTCACACTCTCTGGGACCCAGGACAGAGGCTGTACGTCAAAAGGAGCCTGGGTCAGACCTATCTGCTGATCTTACAGAGTCTGGTAGAAGCCCTTTTGGGGAACTCATTCTACCATATGGACTATGGCGCTGGAAAGAGCCATCTTGGAATTCTCCTTTTGGTTTTTTAGCACCAGGACCCAGCCCCACCCCACCCCTGACTGATAGGCACAGCACCAGTACTGGGATGCCTCAGGCTGGGCAACTGACAACAGGGACACAACCTCACCCACCAGCATACAAAGACCCTCTGAGCCCATGGCCAGCCCTGCCCACCAGAGGTCCCAAACCAGGCCCCTTACATCAGTGTGCAAACACTAGGTCCAGGAACCCCAGGGCCCTGCAGTCAGAGATTCTGGGACCCAGCTCCACCCACCAGGGGACAGATACCTGTCCCAGAATCCCTGGCCCAACCACCAGCAGGCCTGCCCTAGTGGCAAGACCAGCCTCCCCCAGCAACTGGTATAGACACCACTGGCAGGATAACTGCAGCCCACCTGCCAGCAGGCCAGCACCAGCCCTGGACTGGCTGGGCCCTGGCACCACCCACTAGCAGGCCAACACAAGCTTCAGGACACCCTGGACTGCACAGACAGCTGTGTTAGGAAAAGGTCTCACCCAACAGCAATCCATTACCAGCTCTGGGACCCCCGGGCTCTGCAGCCAGACCCCAGGACCCAGATCTGTCTACCAGCAGGACAACACAAGCCCAGGACCTGGCTTCACTGACCGCTGTCTAGGGTCCACCCCCAGGTCTGCTGGACCCCAGCTCCACCCACAAATGAGCCAACATGAGCCCTGCCCCCTCCCAAGGTTCCACAGCCTGCTGCCTTGTGACCCAGCCCTGCCAAACAGCAGCCTCTGCGTGAGACAGGGCCTGGTACCAACCGGACCAGGGAGATTATTAGGGTGAGATATTAGGGCAATATGACCAAGCCCCTTAAAAAGGGGAAAATTTGGACACAGACAAAGATACAAACACAGGAAGAATGCCAAGTGAGGATAATGGCAGAGATCAGGGGGACCCGTCCGTAAGCCAAGGAACTCTGCAGATGGCCCACAACCCCCTCTCCCCCCCTGCCCCCGATGGCAGGCTAGAGTGCAGGGACAGGTTCTTCCTCACAGCCCTCGGAAGGCTCCAGCCCCGCTGACACCTTCGTCTCAGACTCCCAGCCTCCAGCTGCGAGATGACATATTTCTGTTGTTTAAGCCCCTACACGCCCTCACGTTGGTGGTGGTTCCTTGTTACTGCAGCCTAGCAAGCTCACACAGCCAGTTTTTGTAGATAACCCTGGATGTTTGGGACTTGAATCAACACTCATGATACACAATTCACCTGGGATTTTCCTGGGACTTAGGAGGTGAGCACAGAAATGAAGAGCAAGGGATACATAGTATAAGTCCCAGTGAGCAGAAGAGGGCACATTGTGATCTTGGGACTGAACTGCCATCTTGAAAGAGGGATGATGTTAGGGCTAGCAGACAGGAGAGGAATTTAGGTGGAGGACCCAGCATGAGCAAGGGGTTGGAGGGCAAGTGTTCATGGGTGTTGGGAGAATGACTTAAGAGAAGGGGATGGTGGAGGAGAATTCATAAGACAATGACATGTAAAAATGAAAGTCTTAAAATATTGCATAATTCCACATCAGAGATGAACAGAGAGTGCAAATAAACACTTATTCAGTAAACACATGCTCTTGAATGTTTACTGTGTTTGCAATACTATGCCAAATGTGGGCATAATCCATGAACTCCCAAGGCAAACTAAATGCTGAAACTTCAGCCAGCCTTCATATTTGATGACAGCAGCAGTCAAGCGGACTTTCCAGTTTATAGCCAACTTTCAGTTCAGTTGAGTGATTTCTTTAAATAGAAATCACATTTCTTTCTGAATATGGAAACAATATTTTTATTAATGGATCCCAGAAATGCATGTCACAAAAGTCCTCTAGTTTTATAAGCATGCAGGTACTAACAGAGTTATCATGTCTAATGCTATGAGTTAGAAGATTTTGAGAGGAAATACATCTTTTCATTAAAGCCTTCCTGAAGTCCTCCTTCTGGTAAAGATAATCAGGAATGAAACTTAGGCCTCAAAAAAGATATTTAAAAAAGTTCATGGGTTTCAAACTCAGCTCGGAGGTTTATTAAATTTCTTAAGTACACTTTAATCTTTCTATAATCACCATCTGTTTTGTTCACTTCTTATGACTGCCTACTCAGGGACACTGCTAATTCAAGCCATATTTATTTTAGCTTTAGTCAATATTTGACCTTTTTAGTAAATGTTATACTGTTGATATTATACTGCTTAAACATTTATTAAGCAGTGAAAGTTGAGTCTTTACCTCATTTAGTATTTATCTTTGAACAGACCAGGTATGGCACAGGTAATCCTAGAATTCAGAACTTATTTTATTCAGCTTGAGCAAAAGTCATTCTGTGTGCTTGGAAGTGTGTGCAACCAAAGCAGTTCAGCAGAAATAAACCTGTACAAGAACCTGGAAGCCCATTTATTAGTGATTCTATTAACTCCAGCCCTTGTTGGAAGAAACTAGTTGATCTTAAAATTACTAATTTTTAATTAATCTTGAAGCAAATGCTGAGTATGTCGGTACACTCCCAGCAATTCTGTACCTTGAACAGTTCCTCATGTTCTACATTTCTTTTTTTTTTAACCAGGTAAAATTCTGAAAATACAACGTGCTTCTTCTCCTAGCCTGAGTGTATCAGCCTCAGTGTGGCCAAAGCAGACTTGCAGAAGGTGAGAACAGAGAAGGGAGACTCACTTCTTTGATACCAGTAAGTGCTTTGAGTCTCACCAAGAAAAAGAGGAAGGCCATCATCTAGTGAACAGCTTGCGGATTTTGAATGCAAGCACATTCATCCTCCAAATGTTTATAGAGCACCTCCTGTGTGCTGCTGTGTGCCAGGCAGTACGCCAGGGGCTGAGGCTGTGATGTTGAAGCAAATAAACCACATTCCTGCTACCTTCAGGNCCAAGAAAAAGAGGAAGGCCATCATCTAGTGAACAGCTTGCGGATTTTGAATGCAAGCACATTCATCCTCCAAATGTTTATAGAGCACCTCCTGTGTGCTGCTGTGTGCCAGGCAGTACGCCAGGGGCTGAGGCTGTGATGTTGAAGCAAATAAACCACATTCCTGCTACCTTCAGGAAAGACAGAAAATAGGCAGATAAATAAGGAAAAATTCAGATGTCGATTGTTTCAGGACATTTTTAATACGATAATTTGATAGATGACTGATGGAGTCTCCTTTGGATTGAGCATCAAAGAAGACCCCTCTGAGGTGATGACAGCTAAGTCTGAAGGAAGAGAAGGATCCAGTCATAGGAAAAGCAGGGAGAAGAGCATGCTAGGAGAGGACGCAGTTATGTGAAGGCCCTGAGGCAGGAGGGAGTTTGTCAGCATCTAGGAATAGAAAGTCACGTTTTCCCCCTAAATGTTCACAATGATCGTGTATTATTTTATAAAAAGGAAAAATACTATCTGGGAAAAACTTCATACCCTTTAGCATTTGTGGGCATCAATGTTAGTGAAATTCTGAATGAAGAAAAAATTTCTAGGCACACTAATATTCATAGTAGCATCAGTTCAGTTCAGCTCAGTCGCTCAGTCGTGTCCNTCCCCTTCCCCAGTGAGGGAAGGTATTTGTTTGTAGGAAAGAGGAATCTGCTGAAGTGGTTGTGTTTCAGGTCTGCCCCACACTGGCAGGCAGTCACCATCTGCAAGTCTGTGCCCCCAAGTGAGGCTTCCGTGGTCTCCTGCCCTTTTCAAGTCTTTCTTTTGAGCACTCAGTGGAGACCTATGGAGAAGAATGTTAAGTCCCTCCATGTCTGAAGCTCCTAGTTATTGAAAATTTATGCACTAGCTTACATTCAGCCTCCACAAATTTGCTAAAACTAGCTTATTTATTCTTTTTACAGTGTCCATCTCTTCTTCCCGTGCTCTGTCAAAAGTGAAAGAGTTTGTGTGTCCTGTATCGCCTGGGGAGGACTTGACCCTCTTGAAATTCAACTCAGTTCATTGACTTATAACCTTGAGAAAATTGATGACTTTGTAGATTATCCAAAATGTTCTCAGTGTTAGTATGGTAGTGATGTTCTCTTGAAGCTTTCTTCCTAAGAAGAAGCAGCATTTGCTTCTTGATGATTATTATGAGTGACATTTGATGAGTCTGGCTCACCAACTTAGTCTCATTCCATAGGCATTTTGTTTTTGTTCAGACTGAATGTGCTGTCCTTGGCCTCTTTCATGAGTGCTATTATGAGAGAACTTTTAATTCTTCTGTGTCATCTCAGATTGTGAGGTAATACCCCAAGTTGCATAAAGCAGATTATGTGTTTAGAGTAATAGTACATTTGTTTATGCTGTCAAGTCATGATTCAGCTGACCTCATTGGAAAGAATTATTACATTTTTAGAAAATTCAGATACACCAGTAGCCTAAAATGTTTGGGAATTGTTTTTCAAGTGATCTCGGCAAATCATTGGCTGTTATTGGGGAGCTGAGAATGCTTTGCTGTTGTCATTTTGAGTCACTTTTTAAGTCCTCAGGATTTGAAATCCTTTATCTGTACAGTTATTAATTTCAGCGTTGTTGAAGACAGAATAATGCCCCACTCCTTCAAAGCTGTCTATGTCCTAATTCCTAAAATCTGTAAATATGTAGCTCATATCCTTTATAGCTCAGTTGGTAAAGAATCTGCCTGCAATGCAGGAGACCTGGGTTCAATTCCTGGGTCAAAAAGATCCCCTGGAGAAGGAAATGGCAACCCACTCCAGTATTCTCATCTGGGAAATCCCATGGACAGAGGAGCCTGGTGGGCTACAGTCCATGGGTTTGCAAGAGTTGGACATGACTTAGCGACTAAACTACCACCTTCAAAGTTGTCTATGTCCTAATTCCTAAAACCTGTAAACATGTTACCTTATATAACAAAAGGGACTTTCAGATGTGATTAAGTTAAGGACATTAAAATGGGGAGATTATCCAGGTGGGCCCAGTGTAATCACAAAAGTCCTGGTAAGAGAGAGGCAAGAGGATCAGAGTCAAAAAAGGAGATGTGATGATGGAAACAGGGTCATAATCAGAGAGAGAGATGGAAGATGCTGCCCACTATGAAGATGGAGTATGCGGCCATAGGCTGAGGAAAGTAGGCAGCCCCCTCCTGAAGGCAGAAAAGAAAAGAAAGCTGGTTCTTTCCTAGAGCCTCAAGAGAGAACCTTTCCCTGCCAGTATCTTGATTTAGAGACTTTGACCTGCATAACTGTAAGGTAATAAATTCATGTTGTTTAAGCCACTAAGTTTGTGGTAATTTGTTATAGCAGTAATAGAAAGTCCATATAAATTTTGAAAAGCTAACATCCAATTTCCCTTCATAGCATGAGAAAAGAAATTGCCAGTGGGTGTGACCTCTTTTTCTGGCTATGCCATGCAGCGTGTGGGATCCTAGTTCCCTGACCAGAGATTGATTGAACCCAGGCTCCTTGCAGTGGATGTGTGGAGCTGTGACCCCTGGACTGCCAGGGAATTCCCCTGGATGTGACCATTTTAAAGAATATTCAGTCAAGTGAACATTTAGCTGGTAATCTTGAAATGGGTCCTTTATAATATCACTTAAAAAGTTGTAATGGATTTTGTTGTGTGATTTTAGCAGCTATAAATTAATGATAAATGATCCATTTTAACAGAAGGAGGAGAGTCATTTTAAGAGTCATTATTTTTAGTGGCCTCTCCTGGGAAGGTGGATACTGAACCCTTTCTGCCAGAGATTTACTATGATGCCCTGTCTTATCATGGATAATAAAGGATGACATCCTGTTTTTATAATGGAGAACATTTTTTTTTTCTGGCTTAATATTTAATACACTGTCTCTTCACTTTAGCTGTGATGGCCATGATGAGTTATGCCCTCCCTCAAAGCTGAGCCATTATTATTTGTAGTAGCAACAATAACAACAGCAGCAGCAGCAACAACAATAATGATAATAATAATAGGTTTCCATTTATTATGAGCCATATACTCTGTTAGGCGCTTACATTTATCTCATATAATCTTATAACTTTAGCAGTAAGTTTTCTTGTCCCTATTTTACAGGTAATTGAAGCTCAGGAGCCTGATGTAACTTGTCCAGTGTCATACTGGACATTGGAAGAGCTAGATTTGAATTAAAGGACATGTGCTTTCTGAGTCTCATCACTATAAAACCCTGCTCCTCAACAGTGTTATCAGGGATAGCACTGGGCAAAAATAATGAAAAGGCAGAATGTTATCTTTAATATGCCTCCAGTGCCTTTGCTCCCCTGTAAGGAGTGTCTAATGCCTTAAAGCAAAGAAATGGCTCTAGTCATGGGCAGATAGTTGGCAGCATTCAGACCTTATCTCTACGGTTATGCCACATAGGTAGCCACCAGTTTTGCTATGCTGAGAAGTATCCCGGGTTATTCTTCTCACGAAATAGTAGGTTCTGGTTACTGGCTGCACAATGAGACTTTTGATAGCTAAAAAGAAAGGTATCTTTACAGCTTCATAAGAGGGAAGACTGCCGGATGTTGCACAACCTTATCTGAATCAGAACCCACTGGTTCCCACTCTAATGCCTTGCAGTGTTGATGTTTAAATGGCACAGCAGGCTGCACAGTCCTTTTGAATTAGGGAACCCAAGGTGATTGTTAGGCAAGGGGATTTTCCCCATAGTAGTATATCACTGTCATACATTCTCTGTGCTTGTAGAAGTTGTTCAGAAAATGGTGCAGAGGAGTGGTGATGAAGATTTATTTCATGTTTAGCAATAATTTGTTACACGGAATAAAAATTTCAAGTGGTTTGTCCATAATCACTAACTCTTCCGGATGGGCGGGGGGAGATGTTCAAAGAAGTCAAGCAACTGCCTTAGAATGGGAAGGAGTTCTTCATGGATTACAATGATTTTCATTAAGTTCATTTACAAATTTAACACATCTGAAACTTTACCCTTTCATTCAGATGTTATCTTGGACAAGGCACTGTTCTAGGCATAGAAGATATGAAGATGGACAGGATAAAATCACTGTCCCCCAGGAGCCCACATTCTAGTACATGAAGGAGATCAGTAAATTGACAGTGAGAAATAATGTGCTGGATGCAACCAGAGAATGATTTCTTTGAAGAGAACTAGGAGGAGTGACTAGTAGTGTTTAAAGATGCTGGGGGAAAATTTCTTTGTAAGGGAGGTAAAACCTAAGCTGAGTGTTGAAGAGTGAGTAGTTAAACAGTGAAACCAGGCTGAGGTGGGAATTTCTATAAAGACATGAAACAGCATAAGATGTTCCCGTGGCTACGAGAACTGGTGTAAGGTTAGGGTATAAGGTGATACAGGGAGGTGCCAAGTTAGCGAGAGACAGGATATTATTAAACTCCCATGTGTTTGGCCAAGAAGTACGGGTATTTCCTGCAAGCACTGGGGACACTGAAGATTTAAACAGCAATAAAAAATGACACGAGCAGAGTGTTATTGATCCACAGTATTGCCTATAATATCCAACTGAACACGTCACAGGGTTGTAGGTGTCTCGTCTCATTCTTCTTTATCTGTCCCTCACATAGTATTTGGAACATAGTTTGTGATTCATACAAGATTTTTGGATTGATGTGGATTATTTAACAATCATATTTATTCAGTTCAGTCGCTCAGTCGTGTTGGACTCTTTGTGACCCCATGGACTGTAGCACACCAGGCTTCCCTGTCCATCACCAACTCCTGGAGCCTGCTCAAACTCATGTCCATTGAGTCGATGATGACATCCAACTATCTCATCCTCTGTCATCCCCTTCTCTTCCCACCTTCAGTCTTTCCCAGGATCAGAATCTTTTCCAGTGAGTCAGTTCTTTGCATAACGTGGCCAAGGTTTTGGAGTTTCAGCTTCAGCATCAGTCCTTCCAATGAATATTCAGGACTGATTTCCTTTAGGACTGACTAGTTTGATCTCCTTGTAGTCCAAGGGACTCTCGAGAGTCTTCTCCAACGCCACACTTCAAAAGCATCAACTCTTTGGCACTCAGCCTTCTTCACAGTCCAACTCTCACATCTAAACATGACTACTAGAAAAACGATAGTTTTGACTAAATGGACTTTTGTTGGCACAGTGATGTCTCTGTTTTTTAATATGTTCTCTAGGTTGTCATAGCTTTTCTTCCAAGGACCAAGTATCTTTTAATTTCATGGCTGCAGTCAACATCTGCAGTGATTTTGAAGCCCAAAAAATAAAGTCTCTCACTGTTCCATTATTTCCCCATCTATTTGCCATGAAGTGATGAGACTGGATGCCATGATCTTAGTTTTCTGAATGTTGAGTTTAAAGCCTACTTTTTCACTCTCCTCTTTCCTTTCATCAAGAGGCTCTGTAGTACTTCTTCAATTTCTGCCATAAGGGTGGTGTCATCTGCATATCTGAGTTTATTGATATTTCTCTTGGCAATCTTGATTCCAGCTAGTGCTTCCTCCATCCTGGCATTTTGCATGATGTACTCTGCACATAAGTTAAATAAGCAGGGTGACAATATACAGCCTTGAAGTACTCCTTTCCCTATTTGGAACCAGTCTGTTGTTCCATGTCCAGTTCTAACTGTTTCTTGACCTGCATACAGATTTCTCAGGAGGCAGGTCAGATGGTCTGGTCATTCCCATTTCTTTAAGAATTTTCCATAATTTGTTGTGATCCACATAGTCAAAAGCCTTGTAGTCAATAAAGTAGAAGTAGATTTTTTGGAACTCTCNCAATATACAGCCTTGAAGTACTCCTTTCCCTATTTGGAACCAGTCTGTTGTTCCATGTCCAGTTCTAACTGTTTCTTGACCTGCATACAGATTTCTCAGGAGGCAGGTCAGATGGTCTGGTCATTCCCATTTCTTTAAGAATTTTCCATAATTTGTTGTGATCCACATAGTCAAAAGCCTTGTAGTCAATAAAGTAGAAGTAGATTTTTTGGAACTCTCATGCTTTTTCAATGATCTAGCGGATGTTGGCAATTTGATCTCTGGTTCCTCTGCCTTTTCTAAATCCAGCTTGAACATCTGGCAGTTCACGGTTCATGTATTGTTGAAGCCTGGCTTGGAGAATTTTGAGCATTACTTTGCTAGTGTGTGAGATGAGAGTGATTGTGCTGTAGTTTGAGCATTCTTTGGCATTGCCTTTCTTTGGGATTGGAATGAAAACTGACCTTTTCCAGTCCTGTGGCCACTGCTGAGTTTTCCAAATTTGTTGGCATATTGAGTGCAGCACTTTCACAGCATCATCTTTTAGGATTTGAAATAGCTCAATTGGAATTCCATCACCTCCACTAGCTTTGTTCATAGAGATGCTTCCTAAGGCCCACTTGACTTCGCATTCCAGGATGTCTGGCTCTAGGTGAGTGATCATACCATCATGGTTATCTGGGTCATGAAGATCTTTTTTGTATAGTTCTTCTGTGTATTCTTGCCACCTCTTCTTAATATCTTCTGCTTCTGTTAAGTCCATATCATTTTTGTCCTTAATTGTACCCATCTTTGCATGAAATGTTCCCTTGGTATCTCTAATTTTCATGAAGAGATCTCTAGTCTTTCCCATTCTGTTGTTTTCCTCTATTTCTTTGCATTGATCCCTGAGGGAGGCTTTCTTATCTCTCCTTGGTATTTTTTGGACTCTGCATTCAAATGGGTATATCTTTCCTTTTCTCCTTTGCCTTTCACTTTTCTTTTCTCAGCTATTTGTAAGGCCTCCTCAGACAACCATCTTGCCTTTTTGCATTTCTTTTTCTTGGGGATGGTCTTGATCACTGCCTCCTGTACAATGTCACAAACCTCTGACCATAGTTCTTCAGGCACTCTGTCTTTCAGATCTAATCCCTTGAATCTGTTTCTCACTTCTACTGAAAAATCATAAGGGATTTGATTTAGGTCATAGCTGAATGGTCTAGTGGTTTTCCCTACTTTCTTTAATTTCAGTCTGAATTTGGCAATAAGGAGTTTATGATCCGAGCCACAGTCACCTCCTGGTCTTGTTTTTGCTGACTGAATAGAGCTTCTCCATGTTTGGCTGCAAAGAATACAATCAATCTGATTTCAGTATTGAACCTCTGGTGATGTCCATGTGTAGAGTCTTCCCTTGTGTTGTTGGAAGAGGGTGTTTGCTATGACCAGTGCATTTTCTTGGCAAAACTCTATTAGTCTTTGCCCTGCTTCATTCTGCATTCCAAGGCCAAATTTGCCTGTTACTCCAGGTGTTTCTTGACTTCCTACTTTAGCATTCCAGTCCCCTATAATGAAAAGGACATCTTTTTTGGGTGTTAGTTCTAAAAGGTCTTGTAGGTCTTCATAAAACCATTCAACTTCAGCTTCTTCAGCATTACTGGTTGGGGCATAGACTTGGATTACTGTAATATTGAATGGTTTGCCTGGAAGTGAACAGAGATCATTCCATTATTTTTGAGATTGCATCCAAGTACTGTATTTCAGACTCTTTTGATGATTATGATGGCTACTCCATTTCTTCTAAGGGCTTCTTGCCCATAGTAGTAGATATAATGGTCATCTGAATTAAATTCACCCATTCTAGTCCATTCTAGTTCATGGATTCCTAAAATGTTGATGTTCACTCTTGCCATCTCCTGTTTGACCACTTCCAATTT
>SJYX01024472.1:7078-33362 GCA_006410675.1 Oreotragus oreotragus | reverse complement strand
TGTTTGACCACTTCCAATTTGCCTTGATTCATGTCTCTGACATTCCAGGTTCCTATGCAATATTGCTCTTTACAGCATCAGATCTTGCTTCTATCACCAGTCACATCCACAACTGGGTATTGTTTTTGCTTTGGCTCCATCCCTTCATTCTTTCTGGAGTTATTTCTCCACTGATCTTCAGTAGCATATTGGACACCTAATGACCTGGGAAGTTCCTCTTTTGGTATCCTATCATTTTGCCTTTTCATACTGTTCATGGGGTTCTCAAGGCAAGAATACTGAAGTGGCTTGCCATTCCCTTCTCCAGTGGACCATATTCTGTCAGCCCTCTCCACCATGACCCGCCCGTCTTGGGTTGCCCCGCAGGCATGTCTTGGTTTCATTGAGTTAGACAAGGCTTTGGTCCTAGTGTGATTAGATTGACTATTTTTCTGTGAGTATGGTTTCAGTAGTGACAGTGAAAAAATAGAAAAAACCTAAATGCCCAGGTCTAGCTCTGTGTTTACATAAATTGCAGCATATTCACTTGTTGGGGATTATATAAAAATTTAAAAATAAAATAAAAGATAAAGCTAAATGAAAACAAGCAGAAGATAAAAGTAATGCTCTTAACTATACAGAAGTTTAAAGGGGGAAAAAAGAAGATATAAAATGTTTCAAAATTGTGTTTGGGGAATTATTAGAATTATTATATAGAATTCTATTAGAATTGTTGTTAGAATTGTTTCTCTGTCTATTCTCTATTCTCCAAATGTCTTTTAATAAACATGAATTACTCTTATGATTTAAAAGAAACCTTCAAATAATATAGTCCTTTTTCTCCTCTCTGCTTTGGCTCCTGCAAAATGTTTCTCCCTTCCTATCCTCCACCTGAGCTTTTACTCAAGAGTATAAACATGCATGGATTCTTCTATCTCACTGCAGTAGACATTTCTGTGGATACAAATATGTATGAATGACTATGTAAACACCAATGAACCACATACTATGTAAATGGGTAGCTTTGACAGCTGACTTATACTATCAACTCAGAGATGGCACTAAACAGTTAGCACCTGGATAATCCATGAAAAGAAAAAGGCAGTGGTGGAAGGGGAGGAGAGAAAAGGTTTTGATATCCTGGTGGAAATGGAACTGCCTTGCAAGGAGGGGCACCAAAGATGAGGAAGCTAAGAGTTAGCCATGAAGCCCTGCGGGAGGATGGCTGTGGGTCCGAAAGCAGAATCATAAGAAAACTAGGGTTTGGGTTGTGTCATAGATCTGATTCCCTGGCAAATAGCTAGAGATCGGCAGGCGGGTAATTTGTTGGTATTGTGGGTTGAATTGTGGCCCTTCCCCACAAAGGAGTTGAAGTCCTAATCCCCACGCCTGCATCTATGACCTCATTTGGAAATAGTCTTTGCAGACATAAGTAGTTAAGGTGAGAGCTTACTGGATTAGGATGGGCCCTTAACTCAGTATGACTGGTGTCCTTATAAGAAAAAGAAAAGTTGTGTACAGACAGCAGGAGACCACCATGATGTGATGGAGGCAGATATTGGAATGAAGCAACTACAAGGAGCACCAAGGAATGCCAGCATCACAGGAGGCTGGGAACAGGCAAGATTCTCACCTAATGCCTTCCGATGGAGCATGGCTCTGCTGACAACTTAACTGCAGATGTCTAACCTCCAGAACTGTAAGGGAATACATTTCTGCTGTTTAAAGCTGCCTCGTTTGTGATATTTTTTATAGCAGAGCAACCGTAGGAAACAGATACATTTGGGAAGACAGAGAGAGGGAGGCAGGACTGGGCAGTGGGAGACTTGAACAGTGATGCGGCTGCCAAAGTGGCCTCAGTCCCTGGGAGGCTTCGGAGTTGGAAAGACCCTACAGAAACATCTCAGATGGAGGCAGAGGGCCTTTGTGCCTCCAGCGTCCATTTGTCATTGGATTGACCCAGGAGGGGTGAAACCTCAGATCAGACAATTTCCTTCCACTGGGGGTAACAGCCTAGAGAGGGACTCAGCTGTGAGCCATCAGCTTCTACTTCCAGCAGCTGGGGCTTTGGGGGCAGTGAGGGCCTCTGTGCTGAAGGGACAGCTGGGCAGGAGACGACAGCACCCCTTACCTGTGGCTGTGTTGTCTGAGCTTGGGAAATCTGGGGGCCCAGAGATAAAAGCTTATTTCTCTAGGGACCAACTGATTCTGGAGAAGAACTTTGAAGGTGGGGGAGAGGCAGAGTGAACAGAGAAGACAGGCAGGGCTCTGAGAGCTTGAAGAGACGTGAGATCTTTGCTGCAACCCCACAACTCAATGTCAGACTCTACCCAAAAGCGAAGGGAAGTGCAGCCTCCCTGTATGGTGACCTGCTGCTGCTGCTGCTAAGTCACTTTAGTCGTGTCCGACTCTGTGTGACCCCATAGACGGCAGGCTGCCCCGTCCCTGGGATTCTCCAGGCAAGAATATTGGAGTGGGTTGCCATTTCCTTCTCCAATGCATGAAAGAGAAAAGTGAAAGTGAAGTCGCTCAGTCTGTCCGACTGTTAGCGACCCCATGGACTGCAGCCCACCAGGCTACTCCGTCCATTGGATTTTCCAGGCAAGAGTACTGGGGTGGGGTGCCATTGCCTTCCCCGGACCCTCTACCTAGAGGATGTATTAATAGAAGTCCTTTCTTACTGTCAGCTGAGATCAAGCTTCCTGTGACTCAGTTTTTCCCCCTTGCCAAACCAAGCCTTTTTCACTCTGTCACCTACTTGTTCCCAGCAGACAGAAGATATGTTGAGCTTAATTTTTTTTTGTAGTTTTCTGTACAGCTCTTTCCAATGACACACATTCTCTCCCATCCCCTTTCTCAGATGCTGCTGAGGTTCACTGCTTGGGAGCACCAGGGAATGTGTCTCCCTTCCACCATCTGGCAGCTCTTCAAATATCAAAAGACAGTTAGTATGTCCTCCCTGAATCTTTTCTCCAGGCCAACTCTAGTTTCCTATCCAGCTATACAATTCATTACACTGGGCCATCCCTCAATCTTCTTTATATGCTCTTATTTCAAACATTCACTCGATCATCATTTATTTATTAAGCATTAATTTGGGGACAGGAGCTTTACTAGGTTCTGAGGATTTACCAAGAAACAAGGAAACTTCCTGCTTTTTACTCTAAAGCAGAAAAGACAGGGAAAAACCGACCACAGTTGAATGCAGAGGTGAAGAGCTCAGGACATGTAGAAATGTACTGCCTAGATTCAGACTGCAACTCCTTCACTTGCTAGCACTGTATCTTCGAATTACTTAATCTCCTGACCCTAGTTCATTCATTCGTGAAAGCGATAGATACAATGCCTGCCTCATAGCATTGTCATGAGGGATTAAATGGACTCATACATGTGACACTCTTAAAACAATGCCGGCCACATTGTAAGAGCTTAGTGCACACGACCCATGGTTGTTGCCATGATTGCTACTGAATCAAAGATTCTACGGGAAAGAGAGGCATCAAGGATGATGTTCAAGGTTCTGCCTGTTCCACTGATGCAGGGCAGCATGTTTACTGAGACAGGAGGAGGGGCAGGCCCGGGATAAGGTGTTGGGCTTAGTTTTGTACATCTTAGGTTTGAGGTAATGGTGGGTCATTGAAAAATGTTGTCAGAAGACAACGGATGTACTTTTCTGTAGCTCAATTCACAGGCATAGGTTGGAAACTTTCATAACCTCTTAGTATCCTAACATCCTCTTCTGAATTCTCTCCGTGTTCTCAGCCTCCAGAAACAAGGTTTTCAGAGCGAGATGCAGTCCTTCAGATATGATCAGAGCAGCCGGGGGCCCTTATGTGTCTAGGCATGAAGGGCAGTTCTCATGTGTGGTCAGAGACAGGAAGCCCCTTCCTTCATCAGTGCTGCACTGGGTGCCAGGCACACAAGGATCGTAACTCACACTTCTGCTCCCAAAGAGCTGGCTGCCAGCAAATCGGTCAGTCCTGAGGTGGGTACAGAGCTCTGTCCTTAAATGTCCTTGGCTTTTTTTAAGATCTCTATTTAATTTTCCATTAGGAGCCCCCATTCTACCGAGTGCAGAAACTCAATTTCAGTCAGTTTGGGTTTCTTCTGCCCCATTCCTGAGGCTGTCTGTCTAGGCTTCAGGGGGTCTCCAGGGGCACCCAAAGGAGATCTTGGAACCTGGCCATCGTGTTTGCATTCCTCCACCGAGATGGCTGTTAACCTCTCCTGCTTCTAGGTCAAGGGTCCACAGGGCACCTGCTGAGCCGGCCTTCTGGTCCTCTCCTCCCACTGGGCTCCTAAGGCCCAGGGCTTGACCTCTCTCTCCTTCTCCTTCCCTACATCCTTTTCTCCATCCATCACTCCCCTCACCCCTTCTCCACACTTCTCTGAGACAGTCATGGGGAAAGGCTGGGACACTGTTTAGCTAACACACCACAAAGCCCTTCCCGTCACAGATCCTCCTAGGAAGCCTGAGCCCCAGGGAGGCACAGGGTGCAGAGGAGTCACTTATCAGAGGCCCACACTATCTACCCACTCATTGATTCCTCTCTAAAACAGTTCCTCCAAACAAAAGAAATACTATAAATTAAAGACATTCTTTTCCAAATATTATCATACCTTCCAGTCCACCCATCTCTGCCCTGAGAAGCCAGGCAGATCCATCACCCACCAGGCTAGACTCTACAACCTGTTGATTCTCATAGTTTTAACCTGATGTCCTCTCCACATGGCCAGACTCATGGCTCCATCATTTTTCTTCCATTCTAATTCGACCTTCACTCAGTCAGCCTCCCTGTGGCTCAGTCAAATCCCCACCTCCAGTATCTCCTGGTGTTTGAGGCAGGAGAGTGAGGTGATCAGAACCAGAGGCAGGCAGGCAGGTCAGAGAATGTTGGTTGTAACTGTAATCTAGGCAAGATGTGATGAGGGCCTAAACTCAGGCAGGGCCAGTGGTGTTCAATCCCCTTCCCTTGAGGGATGCCAAAGACATACCAAGCACTTGGCTAGAAGGTATAGTGCCACAATCCAATCAAGGCTGAGAGATCATGAGAATCACAAAAGCAGAAAGCAGGTCAAGAGGGATTCTGAAAGTATAATAGAAATGCTCCTGGTGGTTTTCGGTAGGGAGGTGTAACAATTATTAATACATTTAGAGGGATGATAGGGGACAGTCAAGGAAATGGAGACAGTGCAAGAGAGAGAGATTTATCTACAGAAATCAGTAACCAGTAGGTGTGGAGAACAAAGAAGCTGACGAACCCAAATTCCACATTGTAGGGAAGGAAAGACTTTCCTCTAGCCTCTATGTTCAGGGACTGGGGCCAGCAAATTAAACTGACAAAAGACCAGATTAACAGGAGAAAAGGTATACAAATTTTATTTGATGTTAATATTTTAATTTTTTTTTTTTTTTTTTTTAATGTGCACAGGAGGCCTTAATAGACACGAGGTGAAGACCTAGAATGGCAGGTAGACTCGGGCAGATCCGGTTTCTGTCTTGGAACCTGGGTGAGAAGTAGTGGCATTCACTAATGCAGATGACAAAGGAGGAAGTGATTAGAAACTGGGAAAAGATGCGCTCATAAGAGGTGTAGTGTGAGACGTGGAAGACATAGTTTTGAGAGTGTGGTGTAAGGGGTACTGGGGGAGCAGCCAGAGTAACAGCAAGGTCCAGAATGTGGTCATGATATTGAAAAAGACGAAACTCCTTGGAAAGAACAGGCCCAGGACCCGTGAGCTGCAGGTGTCAGATGGGCCGTCCACAGGGACACAGATACATTGTGTGAGGTGTGAGGCCAGCCTTCCTGGCATGGGTGCTCACCCCTCTGTCACTACATGGTTTTTTTTTTTTTTTTTATGTGCACAGGAGGCCTTAATAGACAAGAGGTGAAGACCTAGAATGGCAGGTAGACTCGGGCAGATCCGGTTTCTGTCTTGGAACCTGGGTGAGAAGTAGTGGCATTCACTAATGCAGATGACAAAGGAGGAAGTGATTAGAAACTGGGAAAAGATGCGCTCATAAGAGGTGTAGTGTGAGACGTGGAAGACATAGTTTTGAGAGTGTGGTGTAAGGGGTACTGGGGGAGCAGCCAGAGTAACAGCAAGGTCCAGAATGTGGTCATGATATTGAAAAAGACGAAACTCCTTGGAAAGAACAGGCCCAGGACCCGTGAGCTGCAGGTGTCAGATGGGCCGTCCACAGGGACACAGATACATTGTGTGAGGTGTGAGGCCAGCCTTCCTGGCATGGGTGCTCACCCCTCTGTCACTACATGGCGTATCAGCCATCCCTCCCCACCTTTGTCAGTTGAATAATCTGTGAACATTCCTTCTACATGACTCTTCAAGTTGCTGATAGAAATACTAAACAGGCCAGAGCTGAGCACTTCCCTCGAACATACTCGGGGAGTTCCAAATATGCTTTCAGAGTTATGAAGGATTTTGTTTTATAAAGTTAGGAAGAAATTAATGTTCTATGTAGTCAGCTGACTAATACCTCACCTCCACTTACCTTCCCATGACAGCCGGATCATAAGCCATGGCAGAGAGAGGAGGGTGAGCTATTTATCTTATGGCTTATTTCCCAGATTTTCTCATGTATCGGTAAGTCAGATCTCCTGGAAGCTACTAAGTTCAGGTCCCATAGATAATCAAAAGCTGTACTTCTCTCAATAATATATGTGCAAAATGCAAACAAACTCTTGGGCTTTCTAGCAGTGATGCATTTTCTGTTGCACCTGATCCTGATAAATTTCATATTCAAGGCTAGGATGGATGGGGAGGGGGCAGGGAGGTAGAATAAGGGGATGCTACTGATGGTGAACAGCCTAGAATGAAGACAAATTGAGTCACATAGATGGATTCTCGCCTAGGCCCTGGCCCAAGCTGCAGGAACTGGGCAGGTCACTGAGCTTCAGTTTCCTCTCCGCTAAGGAGGGATCATGCTAGTTTACTATGCTGGTCTTCATAGGTTAGTGTGGCAATAAGGTGAGACAATGGGCTGGAAAGAGCTTTATAAACTCTTAGCCATGAGAGATATGAAGTGAAAGTCACTCAGTCGTGTCCAACTCTTTGTAACCCCATGGACTATACAGTTGGTGGAATTCTCCAGGCCAGAATACAGGAGAGGGTAGCCATTCCCATATGTCTTGTCTTTATTACGGAGAACTGCTGGACCTGTGTTTCAAACCTTCATCAAGTCTTTGTTGCCATTAACTCTTTGCCCATCCCTATGCACAATTCTTTCCCTCAGCAAGATCTTTTGAAACCCATGGGTTGTCTGAAGAACTGATTGATTCCGTTTGCAGAGAAAAGCTCCTGCCAATCTAACCTAAACCCAAGCCACCCTAGGCTCATCTTAGCACCAGGTGGAGGAGAAGAAATCTGAGTGTAAAACATCTCTCCTTTTTTTTTTGGCTGTGCTGAGCAGCATGTGAAACCTTAGTTCTCTGACTAGGATCAAACCCATACTCTCTGCAGCAATCTTAAGCACTGGACAGCCTGGAGTCAGGGAATTCCCTGGAGTCAGGGAATTCCCTGAATGTAAAACAATTCAAAGAGTAGTTTTAAACTTCCTGATGGCAGCAGGTGTGGAGCCTGGGAAGAGGAAAAGACTCCATCAGAAACATTCTCAAATCCTCATTACAACCCTCTCACCAAGGCCTGTCATTCTCACTCGCATTTTCATTCTTAATGTGAATAATTTTCAGATGCTTCTCTCCACCCATAACCTAAACAGCCCAGCAGGCCAGCTTCACAGGTACATTAGAGGAAATGCTGTGAATATGTAATTTTTTTCCGATGACACAATTTTCCAGGTCACGGCTGCCTCTACCTTGAAGTTATGTATGTGTTGTGTCAGACTCAGGACAGTAGCAAGAGGAGAGATAAAGATCTTCAAGGCTCTAGCTCCCACTCTCCTCCAGCTCCTGGGCAGAGCCTGTAACCCAGGGGGCTGCCTGCTCTCAGAAACTGGAGGCCCTGGGTGGGTGGTTGGCTCTATGCCATGGCCCACTCCCTTCCCTCTCTCTCCATAACAGCCATTGCTCCACAAGTTTGAGTCCCCAGGCAGGCAGGCAAGTGGCTCATAAATTGTTCAGTAAAGGGTAGCTATTAAGATTACTAATAGCATGCTACATGCTGTAGGCTAGTCAAGGGAAATATGACCCAACTCACATTCCAGACAGTTAAGATCTATCCATTTGGGTGAATAGAGTTTCTTAGGTTCTAATATGGGCTTCCCTTGGGGCTCAGCTAGTAAAGAATCCACCTGCAATGCAGGAGACCTGGGTTCGATCCCTGGGTTGGGAAGACCCCCCTGGAGAAGGGAAAGACTACTTTCCCTGGGTTGGGAAGATCCTTTGGAGAAGGAAAAGGCTAAAGTTTTAATACAGAACCTTAAATCTAACAAGGCTTTGGGAAAACAAAGGTCTGGTCCTCTGCCTTTCAGCAGGAAGAATATCTCTAGTTTGCATATGAAGGCTTTGAGGCTTGGACAGGTTGGCATTTTCCCGAGGTCATACATTTGTCTAGGGCAAGAACCAGATCTTCCTCTGGCCTTTGCTTCTCCTTAAGGCAACACTCTTGTGTATTCCTCAGAAAGTAGCATTTGCCTTCTAAGTGTTAAGTACAACACTAACACGGTGAACATGGATAATTCTATTGTTTCTCTTCCCTTAAGATATCTGGGTCATCTCAGACGGAGGCTAATCAAACCGCTGGAGCTGTGTCTGCAAACCAGAAGGCAAGGGGCTGAAGTAGACACCACCTCTCCCAAGGAGGCTAGACGGGACTTTAAGAGAGAGGGAAGAAAATGTGATAAACAACGTAACAGCCATGTGACAACACCGGAAAGACCTTGAACATATTAACAACACTTTCTTTAGAAAAAGGGGAGGGGGGAGGGTGGCAAGGTGGGAAAAGGAAGAAGCAGGATGTGGCTTCAAGGAATGCAAGTACAGCGACGTGTTGACTAAGACAGGTGGGTAGCTGCTCGAAGTTCGTGTAAAAGAAACAACCTGATCAGGTTAGACTCCACCAGTACAAGAAATTAGAGAAGATGAAGATCTTTTCTCCCTTCCTTCCTTTTGCTCTCCCTGGCTCTCAGGCAGGTGTTCACGCGTGCTCTCTCTCTCTCTCTCTCTCTCTCTCACACACACACACACACACACACTCTCTCTCTCGAATGGAATAAATACTGTGAATGCGGCACAAACCACCACATCAAAGCTCATAATTATCCTATTTCAAGGTGCCTCCAACTCCAGTGCTTGAGATGATTTATTTGAAGAGCTTTTCAAGTGCTACAGGCTACAAAAGTCTCTGGACGTTTTTATTCCTTACCTTTAAACTCAGTTGAAAAGTCCCTTTCTTCTCCTGCTAGCTCCCTGAGATGGGAGTCTGTGATTTCATCAGCTGTTCTGAGATGGNACACACACACACACACACTCTCTCTCTCTCGAATGGAATAAATACTGTGAATGCGGCACAAACCACCACATCAAAGCTCATAATTATCCTATTTCAAGGTGCCTCCAACTCCAGTGCTTGAGATGATTTATTTGAAGAGCTTTTCAAGTGCTACAGGCTACAAAAGTCTCTGGACGTTTTTATTCCTTACCTTTAAACTCAGTTGAAAAGTCCCTTTCTTCTCCTGCTAGCTCCCTGAGATGGGAGTCTGTGATTTCATCAGCTGTTCTGAGATGGCCAACAGCGCAGTGCTGTTCAGCTGACCAGCAACTTAAATTCACCGGCTAGACTCGTGGTAGTGAAAACACCACCTCAGAGACCTGCCTTTGCAGTGGCTCAGAAAAATTCAGATCAGTGTTGGCCACACTTCCCTTGACCCTCTAATGGCACGATTCTTCCCACACTTTCTCAGATCCATCTTTCTGTTTTCTTTTAGTTAGTAGACCTTTTTCTTAAAAGGTTCAGGTTTATAGAAAAATTGAGCAGAAAGTACAGGGTTCCCATATCCTCCTTCCCCCATCCCAATTCCCCTATCATTAACATCTTGCATTAAGTGCACATTGGTTATAGTTGATGAGCCGATACTGATGTTATTGACTAAAGTCCACAGTCTACACTAGGATTCACTCTTTGCGTTGTACATCCTATGGGTTTGGACAAATGTATAATGTCATGTATCCAGTGTTTCAGTATCACACAGTACTTTCACTGCCCTAAAAATTCCCTAAGCTAGTCATCACTTCCTCACCACAGCCCCTGCCAACCACTAACCTTTTTATTATCTCCATAATTTTGCCTGTTCCAAAATGTTACATAGTTGGAGTCATACAGTATGTATGCATTTCAAATTGGCTTCTTTCACCTGGCAATATACATTTAAGGTTCTTCCATGTCTTTTCACAGCTTGTTAGCTCATTTCTTTTAGCACTGAATGATACTCTATTGTGGATGTCTCATAGTTTATGTATTCACCTACAGAAAAACGTCTTGTTGCTTCTGAATTTTGGCAATTATCAATAAAGCTGCTAAACATCTGTGGGCATGTTTTTGTGTGAACATAGTTTTTTTAACTCCTTTGGGTAAATATCAAGGAGCATAATTTGCTGGATTATGTGGTAAGAGTATATTTGGTTTTGGAAGAAACTGTCAAGCTATCTTCCAGAGTGGCTTTACCATTTTGCATTCCCACCAGCAATGAGTAAGAGATCCTACACATCCTTGTCAGCTTTTGTTATTGTCACTGTTTTGGATTTTAATCATTCTTTTATGTGTGCAGTGGTATCTCATTTTAATACGCAACTTCCCAAGGATACTTTCATATGCTCATTTGCTATCTGTACATCTTTTCTGGGAAAGTGTCTGCTCCAATCTTTTCCCCCCTTTCCAGTTGGTTGTTTCCTTATTGCTGAGTTTTAAAGGTTCTTTATATATTTTAGATACCAGTCCTTTATCAGAAATGTCTTTTGCAAGTATTTTCTCCCAGCCTGTAGTTTGTCCTTTTGTTCTACTAAAGATCCATCTATTTTTGTAAATCAATATATTTTCTATCTTTTTCTTCTCTGTTTCCTTGGCAAAGTCTTCTGTTGGTCTGAAAACCAGAGAAAAGGACAGCTTTATACCAAAATTCCCAAGGTCCTAGGAAGGAACAAGCCCAAGAGCCCTGAAACAATTTGACAATCTGAGTCCTAAGGAGAATTGACTCCTAACAGCTACAGCATTGAGCCCAGGGAGTAAAACCTGCTCCTGCCTTTGTGGAGCCTAGAATGGCGCACCATAAAAGAATCTGGATGCTGTTTGCAGATTTTTAACTCCCAGAGAGAGAGGGAGCTCTGATGAGCCCGTGACTGCTTGGCCCCATCAACCCGTGAACACTGCTACAGAAAGAATTAATAAATCAAATCTAAGGAAGTTAAAACGTCCATTGACAGATGAATGAATGAAGAAGATGTGGTACATAGATACAGCCATAAAAAGAATCAAAACTGGGTCATTTCCAAAGACATGGATGGACCTAGAATCTGTCATACAGAATGAAGTAAGTCAGCAATAGAAAAGCAAATATGGTACATTAACACATAGGTGTGGAATTAGAAAAGTGTTACAGATGAACCTATTTGCAGGGCAGGAATAGAGACGCAGATGTAAATAACGGATGCAAGGACACAGGGGTGAGGGAGGGAAGGATGAATTGGGAGATTGACATGTATACATACTCTATCATGTGTAAAACAGATAGCTAGTGGGAACCTGCTGTATAACACAGGGAGCTCAGCTCCGTGCTCTGTGATTACCTGGGGCCCTGGGATGGGGATAGGGGGGTGAGGTCCAAGAGGGAGGGGATATATTCCCTGTGGCTGGTTTACTTCATTGTACAGTAGAAACCAATGCAACATTGCAAAGCAACTATACCCCAATTTAAAAAAGGATACTGTTGCATAATCATAATAAGCTCATTATTTTCCACAGTGGTTCAGCTCTGGACTCTATCAAAGAAATTGATGGTATTATCTAATGTAACCCAGACCACGGGAAGGAGTGCCACAGACAGGATCACGCATGCACCTAAGCGGGAGGGTGCAGAGAGACCAAGAAAATAAATAACAGAAGCCCAAGAGTGGTGATTCCAAAGAGAAGCCTGAAGTGTCTTCTCTAAACTGTTACAGTCTCACTTTTGCCCTGATTACTCTGTGGAAACAGGATGAACTAGTTGGATAGGTTTTACCCATTTGTTGTTGTTTTTTTTTTTTTTTTTTTTTNGGGACCAAGAAAATAAATAACAGAAGCCCAAGAGTGGTGATTCCAAAGAGAAGCCTGAAGTGTCTTCTCTAAACTGTTACAGTCTCACTTTTGCCCTGATTACTCTGTGGAAACAGGATGAACTAGTTGGATAGGTTTTACCCATTTGTTGTTGAGTTTTTTTTTTTTTTTTTTTTAAACTGTTGCCAAACATAAGTCCCAGGAATTGTGTTTGATCTCTTACTCTCTTGCCTTTTCCAGGCCCTCTCTATTAAGCACCATGGAATGGAAAAAAAAAATCCTTGTACAGTTTATCAAGAGGGGCCTCTAAAATCAGCTGTAATGGATCTAGTCTCACTGGGCAATGGGCTGGGCAAGAAAGGCCACAAAGATTTACCTAAAAGGTGAACTGTGCCCTACATGTATATTTCAAAATAAAATTAAACTATAAAATAAATGTTGGGGAGTTTAAAATATTCTATTTCTTATAGTGATGACATCAATACTTTTTTGTTTATCAAATAATATATCCTTTCTAAAATCTCTTTCTCACTCTGCTGAAGCTGCTGATGACCTCAACAGGGACTGCATAGCTGACCTGAATGATCTTGCATTGAATGGGCCCAGCTTTACCCTGGGCTCCACTGGACAAATACCCCACACTCAAGAAAGGGCCAGCCCAATCCTGGGGTTATCAAAGAGTGCTGAAGAAGATGGCTATTGACAGACGTCATTAGTTCTTAGCTATTTTTTAATGGCTTGCCCCACCTTTTCTACCACCAACTAGATCAACGAGTTTTGGTGACACAGTGTTTAATATGATGGTTGCTAAGGAAGGAAGGGCATCTCAAAACCCCGTAGGGTTTCCTTTGCCGGTTACGAGACATTTCTTCTAGGTGGCTGACAATAAAACATTTATATCTACGAATTAATAATAAATACTACTGAATTGTCACATGTTCTGGCTTCTTTGCCATTTGACCAGTAACAGGTGAAATTTTACATAATTTTTTTTTTTTTGGCTGTGCTGCACAGCTTGTGGGATCTCAGTTCCCCAACCTGGGATTGAACCCACGCCCTGGCAGTGAAAGCCTGGAATCCTAACCCTTTGGCCACCAAGGAACTCCCAGTAAAATATGAAATTTTTAAAAGATCAATTTTTACACATTATCAGGAGTGGGAGATACTAATTTTCTACTTAACCTTGAGATTGTAATTTCTTTTTTCTGGCAAGATTTAACCTTTAAATTGCTTTTAAAATTAATCTGATGCTTTTTTCTCTTCCTTCTCTTATCCTGTTCATAATTCTCACAGTGGAGGCTGACAATTTCTTTCTTATCTTGGGAATCATAGCCACTCATATTCCAGGCCTCTCAGCCGTCCCAGGTGAGGAAGAAAGCATGGCTCTCTCTCCCTGCAGAGAATCTGAAGATGAAATGCAGTTCATATTAGCACAAGCGAGGCGGGTATGCCTTTTCCTGGAGATCCTTTCAGAAATAATTCTCTTGCCTAACAAACAGGTTGGCTCGGGCCCTGCCCTGACTAAATTCTGAGCAAGACAAGTTAGGAGACTTCTTTCTGCTGACGGATCCTTTACTGGTAATTAGGGGCAGTTTGGATTAAATTCAGAATGCAAAGTGACTCCCCCATCACAGATGGCCAACTCCATATCACTCACCTCATGGAAAAAACCTTCAGCTTATTCTCTCCAAGGTAACAGAATATATTCATGACTACCACTAGCATCGTTGAAGAAGGGATCAATTCTACCCAAAATTCTAGGGCAAAATAATCAGGCTCAGCATAAGATGAAGAGTTTAATTCCTACTTTTATCAATGTGCTTACTAAAATTCCGATTGTTGTGACAAAGTAATTATGTAGTAGAAAAGCTATTACAGTTGATAGTTTCATAAAGTCACAGCAGGGGGTTGATCCTCCAACATTATGGGGTTAAGAATTACAAGTTGAAGCAAAAAATATAAATCAATGTCTCACTGCTCTTACATAGTTTGTATATACTAAAATTAATGGCTGGGACCTGGTGGTGCAATTAATTCTGATATAAGGCCCAGTGTAGAGCATGGTAAATAGTGGTAAATAGTACAGACAGATGGCCAGAGCATAGTGTGCAGACACATCTCTTAGCTAACTTCCCCCAAATCCGGAATGTAACTGAATGATGCAAAAGTGTCCACCACACCTGTGCTTAGAGGATAAAGGGGTTCTTTTTCAGGGTGAAAAATTTAAGGGACTGCTAAACACATGTAAATTCCACCCTAAATACCGGGTCTGGCTAATCACTGCAGCGAAGGTGAGATTTTGGGCAATCATTCAAAGAAAGGCTTACAGTTTCTAGAACAGAGATAATGTTTCAAAACAACCGCAGATCCCACAAGCTCAAAATGTAATTTTGTATAAAATCTAATTTATGCCTCTTTGCAACTCTTTTCATCTGTATTTGTATTTTCACAAGGATTCTGTAGCTGTTCAGTTTCAGTTCTGAGATCGTTTTCAACAAGCTTTTTTGTTGTCCCCTAGTACTGGATCAAAGCAACTGAAACTCTGTATTTAATTTTGAGAAAGCATTCTGAAATGTCCAAGTTCTTAAGCCCCAAAGGAGAGAGAGGCAAAGCTAAGCCCTTCACAAACAGTAACAGAAATGATCTCATTAAGCATTACTGCCCAAACACGTCCGCTCTTCAAACAGACCAGGTACTGAAAGAGTGAAGAGAGGTGCTGGTTTCTATTTTATCTCCACCTAAAGGTTTCTCTCTTAAGCTGAAACTGAAGCTTATGTGCTTCACAGAGTTCACTTGTTTTAGAAGGAAAGAAAAACATTCCAAAGAAATTACTCTAAAAACTAAAAATTATAGCTTAAATAATGCTATTGCCATTGGTCATATAGGCTGAAATACAAAATCAGCAGCACAAAAAGACTCTTTAAGTGTTCACACGGATTTTCCCCCTAATTTTGGTTTCCTTGCCGTACCCTCTCCACCCCCACTCTTCCCCCATCATTCAGGGCAGTACAAGCACTCTCTGTTCACAGCAGTTGTTTTAAGGGAAAACAAACCTCTATGCCGTTTAACCCATTAGGAGCTAGCTGGTAACCTGTGAACAGTTCAATTCAACAAATATCTTTGTGCATCTATGGGAAGCTTAGGATACATCAGTGAAATAATCATAAAGAATCTCTACCCTTGGGGAGCTTATATTCCAGTGGGATAAACATTGTAAACAGTAACTATTCAGTATTTCTGAAGACATTGAATAGAGTGGACAGGGTAGGCATCACTGAGGAGTTGGAGGGCAGGGCAGGACATGTCACAGAGTGAACGTCACATCCCAGGGGAAAATATTCTAGGCCAAGAGAAGCTGGAGTGGACGCTGGGAGGCTGGAGCAAAGCTGGAATCTTTGAATGTCCAGTGTGGCTGAAGTAGGGTGAGCAGAGGTTGAAGGGGAGTTTATTAGAGAAGGATGGCCAAATGTGTCATCCCAAAATGTGCCTCTTCAGTGTAAGGATTATTTTGAGAAACAGCAAACACAGGAGGAGCTCAGAAAACAGAGCAGAAGTTCCCCTTACATAAGGGAAATTTATATTTAGAAAGAAAATTTCCCTGTTTAAGGGTGTCTCCCTCTCTGTACCAGGAAGAGAGTGAGTGAAATTCACTCAGTTGTGTCCGACTCTTTGCAACCCCATGGACTATACAGTCCATAGAATTCTCCAGGCCAAAATACTGGAGTGGGTAGTCGTTCCCTTCTCTAAGGAACCTTCCCAAACCAGGGATTGAACCCAGGTCTCCCACATTGCAGGCAGATTCTTTAACAGCTGAGCCATCAGGGAAGTGCACCAGGAAGAGAAGGTTCACGAAATTGCGAGAGACTCCTGTCACTGGAGAAGGCACCACTTAAAATTGTACAGCAAGCCTTATCCTGTTTACCATGCTTTCCCTGGTAACCTCCTCATAACCAGTCTCCCCACTGTTGTCCAGTTGCTAAGTCACGTCCAGCTGTTTGCAATCCCATGGACAGGAGTACGCCAGGCTTCCCTGTCCTTCACCACCTCCCTGCGTTCGCCCAAACATCTGTCCATTGAGTCAGTGATGGTGTTTAAGCTGGAGTTCCAAGTCACCACACGGGGTTTCTCATTTTTACCTGGGTGTTTGTCCCATGTATCCATGAAGCAGACACGTTAATAAACTTCTATTTCTTTCTCTTACTAATCTGTCTTCTGTTATAGGGGCCTTAGCTGAGAACTAAGAAATAGAAGGACTTCCTCCCCCGCTACATGAAAACTCTGATTTCTCCTTCTCAAAGGAGACAAGAATCTTAGAAAGGTACACATCTCCCAGCACAGCCTTGACCCCTAGAGCACTTGTCCCGTGTCTTCCAACATCAGAAGATGAAGCATGGTTTAATTTCCTAATGTGCATAAGTCATCCCGCAAATCTCCATTTACTGGTGTCTCTCATCCTTAACATTTAACTTGTAAATGCTTTCTAGAGATAGCTCTTTCTTTTTATTTGCAGAAAAGATCTTCATTTTGGAACTTCTTACTCTCAGATGAACATTGTAAACTTTACCTTTCTGCTGGCTACACAATTGTTGCCTCTCTGAAAAATGTTGATTGTTTTCAATTTAGATAGAAAACATTTTTTCCAGGCATACTTTCACCTCAGTTGTGAACTTTACTAACTAAGACATTTCATCTCTCTCCAGTTTCTCAGTCTCCAACCCTCCACCTTCCACTCCCACTCTTACTCCTCAGCCCTCTTTTCTGTGCTGGTTTAGAAGGGCAATTACCTCCCCATTATGCAGAGATGGGTGATCCATCTTGTGGCTCATTTATACCCTTTGCTCATTAACTTCTTTTCCTGTTTTAGTCATTTCAAATTATTATTACTAGAGAAAAGCTGGAGATGATTTTATAACACATATTTTCCCTACATGTTATAGAGACAATGTAATTATTTCACCAAATTTTATTTTTCTCTTACTGGGCATTGGGAAACTATGTTTTTCAGCTTACCTTGCTGTTCTTTAGGGCCATGTGGCTCAATGCTGGTCAGTGGGGGATGGGTGGAAGTGACATAAACCACTTCCAGGTTTGAATATTAATAATATATCATGAAGGCCTGCATCATCTCTTCCCTTTCTTCAATAATCTTGAAGGCTACATGCTCAGGCTATATCACAAGACAATGAAAATACAGACTTCATGGTTTTCAGAAGGAGGAGAAAGTTCACTGACCTACATCTGAATCCACTTTTGTTGTGCTAAGCCACTGAGTTTCGGAGACTGGGTTTCCATAACAATCCAGAGTATTCTATCACTGTATTCTATCTTATTCAATTATTGTTTCACTCTCCCATCTCCCTCCAAAACATTTCACAGATGGGGGAAACCAGAGCTCAGTGATGCCTGTAGTCTGCATAAGCTAACATAGCTAATAAATGAGGCAGCCAGCCCCTGGGTCTCTCTATACCAAAGCCACCCTGTTTCTGGGGTTCTCGATGTACACTTCCTGTTCTTTGTCATGTAGGAGAGGAAAAAAAAAATCTTTTCCCCTCTACCCTACTCAGATCTCTGGGTGGGGGCACTGCAACTCAGACTGACAAAAGACGGACTGATGAGAGGAAAAAAACACAGAAGTTTATGAACACTTGTGCACACAAATGGGAACGCCAAAGAGGAGGAACTCAAAGAGGTGGTTCGAACTTGGGCCTACGTAACGTCTTAGCCAAAGAACAGAACATGTTTAGAGTTGCGACAAGACAAAGGAAAAGGACTGAGCGTCTAGGGCAGCAGACTGTAAGAAGGCACACATATGGGGAAACTCAGGAAAGACAAGGGTCCGTTAGTCAAGTTTATTGTGCAGATGCCTCTGGTGTCATCGTTGGGCTAATAAGGATCTAGAGTTATCTCCAGTAGTTACCTTCTTCCTGGTAGACAGGGAAGTGAGACAACTTTACAAATGTCCTGCTTTCAGGTAAATCGAGGGAGGAAAGAGAGTTTTTCTTGTATCAGTCTTCTCTCAATTGCCTTTTGCTCAAAACAGCCCTTATTCCAGAGCGGTATGTTTGGAGGTGGCATATTCTACAGCCTTCTGTAGTGATCTACAACTCTTCTTGAGTTGTTCGTCCCAAAGCATCTTACACTTAATCTCTTCAGAATGGTCATTTGTTCCTAACCACCATTACTCTATTAAAAAGCAAGGAAAAAGGGAACAGACACACTGTACCTGTGGCCTGCTGAGGAATGATGGCAGAGCTTTCTGATGTTTAGCTTATATAACCAAAACAGCCACACATTTCATGCTTCCAATCAATAAGGCGAAGCAAACAAAAAGCCTTGCATTACAACAGATGCTGTTATAAGGTAGGGCCAAAGCAAATGTTACCAGGTACTGTGAAAAGGGGCTGAAGCAAATCACTGTAATTCAGTATTCTCCTGTGCCACGTGGTATGGAACCTCTACACCATCTAGTCATTTTGCAGCCACATTGACATTTGTAAGTAATGATACCTCCCGAGACATGGCAAACATAATTCTACATTTATGGGTATGTGTGTATATGCCCAGACTTCAGAGATAACTCTGCAAATATTCAGAATTTGAGCAATTCAGTTGAGAATTTCAGCACCTACCTGGTTATCAGAGCCAGGAATCCGAGTGTCATCCCTGAGTCACCCGTTTTCTTCACACAACACCAAGTCCAATCATTCTTCTTCATCCTCAACTTCAGACCATCTTCAGTGTTGCTTCATCCCTAACCTGAATTAATGGAGAAGCCTCATAACCGGTCTGCCAGCTTCCACTTGAAATCTCCATTAGCCCAATCTCCTCAGCAAAAGTGACCTAAACAAACAAACAAACCATAAACCAGATCATTTCATCCCTTCACCTAAATCTTTAAAATGATTTCTTATTGTGCTTAGAATAGAATCTAAACTCTTCTCTATGGCCTCCAAGATTCTCCACGACCTGGGTCTTCACCCTGATTATCTCTGGCCTCATCTCACGGAGGTCTCCCCACTCCCCACTCTCTAATCGTGTCCTTCCAACAGCTCCGTCTCATCTTGGCCTTGGGATTTGCTGTTGTTTCTGCCTGGAAAGCTTTTGATTTTTAGACATCACCTCACCACCCTAACCACCTACATGAAGAAGGTCCCTCCCCCAGTACTCTCTATTATGGCTTTCAATCTCTTCAGAAAACCCATCACAGTCTGCAGTGATCTTAGCCATCTTGTGTCTTCTTGCCTGTTTTCCCCCCAGAACATTATGTCGTAAAACGTAAAATAATAAGCTAATATTTTCTTTGTGCCAAGCACCATCTTAAGTGTTTTATATATGCAAGCACAGCCTGACAAATAATTCTCCAAAACACTTCTTGCTTTTTAATATACAGACTTCATAGAATGTATGTATCTCTCAATACAGAATCTTTCTGTTTTAAGCTGGTATAAAATTTTATATTTACATCTCCAAAAATGTAATATATTTTAGCAAAACAATGTGGTGGGATGTTTTCCAGTTACCATCCAAAGTCAAGCAGTAGAACAGCAGGAATGACTGTAGGCATTTTGAAAAGCACAGCGAGCATCCACAAAGGGGAGGCAGTCTTTGGACACTGCTGATGCTTCCAGTGACCTCAGAGCATCGTGCTCAGAACGAGTCATGCTCTGTCCCTGGCGCTGGTCCTGAGTGCATTTACCAGTGCTTTCCCTACTGAGCCACTGTGTTTTGCCCAGAGCTGTACAATGAGTGCCTCCCCAGTGGCTCAGCAGGAAAGAATCCCCCTGCAATGCAGAAAGCATGGGTTCAGCCCCTGGATCAAGAAGATCCTCTGGAGAAGGAAATGGCAACCCACTCCAATATTCTTGCCTGAGAAATCCCATGGACAGAGGAGGCTGGCGGGCTACAATCCATGGGGTCACAAAAGAGTCACATATGACTTAGTGACTAAACGGCAATATACAAAGAGTATCAGAAAAGTTGAGAAAGTTTGAAGAGAATGGTGGATAAGGAATTAAAGGAATAAAAATAGCATTTACAATGGAAGAGATGCTACTATACATAAAGCAACTGTTTTAACTTTCTGGTGATCAATGGTTTAAACATTTTGCTCCTTAATGTGACTTTTGTTAATAATATCTAAGTGTGTCAAGGTGAAAAAACATTTTCTATACTCTCTTAGGTGGTGTGTGTGTGTGTTTGTGTGGACGCTCAGTTGCTCAGTCATGTCCGGACTTTGCGACCCCATGGACAATAGCCCACTAGGCTTCTCTTTCCATGTGATTTCTCAGGCCAGAATACCGGAATGGGTTGCTATTTCCTACTCCAGGGGATCTTCCTAACCCAGGGAATCTCTGAATCTCTTTAATTTCTTGAAGGGAATTTCTTGAATCTCCTGCATTGGCAGGTGTTCTGTAGGGACCTGCAAATTAAACTAACAAAAGACAGACTAGTGAGAAAAGACAGATTTTTATCCATGTATATGTGTGGGAGTTCACAGAAAAATGTGACTCAAGGAGGTGGTTAGAATAGTTTGCATGTCTGCTCAGTGACTTCAGTGGTGTCTGACTCTTTGCAACCCCATGGACTGTAGCCCGCCAGGCTCCTCAGTCCATAGGATTCTCCAGGAAAGAATACTAGAGTGGGTTGCCATGCCCTTCTCCGGGGAATCTTCCCAATCCAGAGATCTAACTCTGTGTCTCCTGCACGGCAGGCAGATTCTTTACTGCTGAGCCTCTCCCCAGGGCAGGTCCACATCTATCTAGTGCACCCACAGATCCCAATGCCTGACAAGGTCAGTCCAGAGTAGATGATCAATTACTTGTCCCCAGTCAATGAATTTACAGATCGAAGGAAGCCAGAATGTGTCGCCTGAAAATATGCTTTTTTTAATATGCCTCGACATCAAAATTATTTTGAGCTGAAGACATTTGTTGCTGTTCGATCAGTTATTGCTCAGTCATGTCCAACTCTTTGCAACCCTATGAACTGCAGCACATCAGGTCTCCCTGTTCTTCACTGTCTCCCGGAGTTTGCTCAGACTCATGCCCATTGAGTTGGTGATGCCATCCAACCATCTGCTCTGTTGCCCCTTCTCCTTTTGCCTTCAGTCTTTCCCAGGATCCAGGCTCTTTCCAGTGAGTCAGCTCTTCACATCAGCTGGCCAGCGTATTGGATTTCAGCTTCAGCATCAGTCCTTCCAATGAATATTCAAGGTCGATCTCCTTTAGGATTCACCGTTTGATCGCCGTGCTATCCAAGGGACTCTCAAAAGTCTTCTCCAGCACCACAATTTGAAGGTAGCAGTTCTTCAGTGTTCAGTCTTCTCTATGGTCCAATACTTACATCCATACATGACTACTAGAAAAGCCATAGCTTTGACTATATGGACCTTTGTCAGCAAAGTGACATCTATGCTTTTTAATATGCCATCTAGGTTTGTCGTAACTTTCTTTCCAAGGAGCAAGAGTCTTTTAATTTTATGGCTGCAGTCACCGTCCACAGTGATTTTGGAGCTCAAGAAAATAAAATCTGCCACTGTTTCCACTTTCTCCCCTTCTATTTGCCATGAAGTGATGGGACCAGATGCCATGATCTTCATTTTTTGAATGTTGAGTTTTAAACCAGCTTTTTTACTCTCCTCTTTCACCTTCATCAAGAGGTTCTTTGGTTCCTCTTCACTTTCTGCCATTAGACTGGTATCATCTGCATATCTGAGGTTATTGATATTTCTTCAAGCAATCTTGATTTCAGCTTGTGCTTCATCCAGCCTGGTATTTCACATGATGTATTCTGCATGGAAATTAAATAACCAGGATAACAATATACAGTCTTGGTATACTCCTTTCCTAATTTTGAACCAGTCTGTTGTTCCATGTCCGGTTCTAACTGTTGCTTCTTGACCTGCATACAGGTTTCTCAGGAGGGGGTAAGGTGATCTGCTATTCTCATCTTCTTAAAAATTTTCCAGTTTCTTGTGATTCACACTATCAAAGGCTTTAGTGTAGTCAATGAAGCAGATGCTTTTCTGGAATTCTCTAGCTTTTTCTATGATACAGCGCATGTTGGCAATTTGATCTTTGGTTCCTCTGCCTTTTCTAAACCCAGCTTGTACCTCTGGAAGTTTTCAGTTCACATACTGTTGAAGCCTAGCTTGAAGGATTTTGAGCATAACCTTATTAGTATGTGAAATGAGCACAATTGTCTTGATAGTTTGAACATTCTTTGACACTGCCCTTCTTTGGGATTGGAATGAAAACTGACCTTTTCCAGTCCTCTGGCCACTGCTGAGCTTTCCAAATTTGCTGATATATTGAGCATAACCCTTTAACAGCATCATCGCTTAGGATTTTAAGTAGCTCACCTGGAATTCCAGCCGAACTATTTAAACTAAAGGCATTTAAGAAGCAGCAAATGCAAGAAAAGGTCTCTGAAAACTTCTCCTGTTCTGCATGAAAGCAGGATATAGATTCTCCATCTCTGAAGACAGACCCTTATCAGATGGCATAAGAGGAATCTGCAAACAACTCACTTCATTAAATTTTCTATCATATATTTACCTTCCCACTGTTTGCTTTTGGGATTGGAATGAAAACTGACCTTTTCCAGTCCTCTGGCCACTGCTGAGCTTTCCAAATTTGCTGATATATTGAGCATAACCCTTTAACAGCATCATCGCTTAGGATTTTAAGTAGCTCACCTGGAATTCCAGCCAAACTATTTAAACTAAAGGCATTTAAGAAGCAGCAAATGCAAGAAAAGGTCTCTGAAAACTTCTCCTGTTCTGCATGAAAGCAGGATATAGATTCTCCATCTCTGAAGACAGACCCTTATCAGATGGCATAAGAGGAATCTGCAAACAACTCACTTCATTAAATTTTCTATCATATATTTACCTTCCCACTGTTTGCCACCCCTGGAAATCACTTTCTTTTTTCCAGTCATTTCTCTATAAATGTGTTCTTCTTCGTTGAAGCTAGTATGTAAACCAGAATTCTAAGCCACCTCCTTCAGTTATTCTTTCTTTGAGTTTCTCCCTTCTAGGAGACATACCCATTAATAAACTTCTGTTTTTCTCTAGTTAATCTGCATTTTGTTACAAGGGCCCAGCCAAAAATTTTGAAGGACAGAGGGACAAGAATTTTTTTCCCTCCCTTACAGATGAGTGTGTGTGTGTGTGTGTGTGTGTGTGTGTGTGTTGGTTGCCCAGTCACGTCCAACTCTTTGCAACCTTAGAGACTGCAGTCCACCAGGCCCCACTGTCCATGGGATTCTCCAGGCAAGAACACTGGAGTGGGTTGCCATTCCCTTCTCCAAAAGGAACTACAGAAAGAAAGAAACTGAAGTCGCTCAGTCATGTCCAACTCTTTGCGACCCCATGGACTGTAGCCAGCCAGGGTCCTCTGTCCATGGGACTTTCCCAGGGAAGAATACTGGAGTGGGTTGCCATTTCCTTCTCCAGGGGATCTTCCCAACCCGGGGATCAAACCTGGGCCTCCTGTATTGCAGGCAGATTGTTTACTATCTGAGCCACCAGGGAAACCCCTTTGCCATAATATATGGTCCGAAATCTTTAAAACCATTCTTCAGGAACAATGATTAGATTGAAGAAAGTCAAAGAGATATGACAACTAAATGCAGTGGGTGCTCCTGAATTGAAATCCTTTGCTCTGAAGGACACTGTTAGGGCAACCTGTGAAATCTGAGTGGCGACTGTGGATTAGATGGTGTGATTCATGGGACTTAAAGCCCACCTGAATGACATAAAGATTACTTCAAGGTGGAAACATTTACCCTACAACCAACTGGAAAGAACTCTTATCTGAACTTCCCTTATCTAACACATGGCTTTATGAGATCAGCCCCTCTCCAAGGAGACTTCCAGTCAGAGACCTGACCTTGGGCACCAGGACATTCCAAAAGATAGTGTAAACAAGCTTCGTCCCAACCTTCCATCCTTTGAAGCTCCAATCACCACTACTGCCCCCCTCACTAAGTTGATAGATAAACCCTTACCTCTAGCTGTTCAAGTTGCCTCTTCATCTGAAAGCTCCCACATGCATAAACAGACTTATCCTGTTAATCTGTCTATTGTGAGTTCATTCACAGACCATCCTCCCACCACCATTCAAATATAAAAGAGTAAAAGAAAATTTTCCTTTGGGTATGATCTATCTCTGTTAAGTTCCTGATCTGGATGGTTGTCATATGGTTTGCAAGAGAATGTCCTTGTTTGTCAGGAGGAAACTTGTCTCCTATGAATATTTTGCCATGGTATCAATAGGAGCTAGAGTGGTTTTTGTTTTGTTGTGGTTTTGTAACAGGAGGGAAAGGGGCAGGACACAACTTTTGAAAGAATGACATAGCCCAAGGAAACAACATAAGCCAATTAGAGTCAAATGGGACCAAGATGGCAGACAAGACTAGACCTTGCTCTTCAATCAGCAAGTGAAATGACACACCCTGGGGTGCCGTGACAGTTCCAAGGCACTGTCAAAAGACCAAGGAGTGGGCCAAATCCTGGCAATCTCTACCCCTTCCCCAAAATACTTGAAATAATCCTCCCACTCATTAGCATAAGAAATTTCAGTTCAGTTCAGTCGCTCAGTGTCCGACTCTTTGTGACCCCACGGACTGCAGCACGCCAGGCCTCCCTGTCGGTCACCAACTCCCGGAGTTTACTCAAACTCATGTCCATTGAGTTGGGGATGCCATCCAACCATCTGATCCTCTGCCATCCCCTTCTCCTCCTGCCTTCAATCTTTCCCAGCATCAAGGTCTTTTCAAATAAGTCAGTTCTTCAGATCAGGTGGCCATAAGAAATTTCAGTTCAGTTCAGTCGCTCAGTGTCCGACTCTTTGTGACCCCACGGACTGCAGCACGCCAGGCCTCCCTGTCGGTCACCAACTCCCGGAGTTTACTCAAACTCATGTCCATTGAGTTGGGGATGCCATCCAACCATCTGATCCTCTGCCATCCCCTTCTCCTCCTGCCTTCAATCTTTCCCAGCATCAAGGTCTTTTCAAATAAGTCAGTTCTTCAGATCAGGTGGCCAAAGTATTGGAGTTTCAGCTTCAGCATCAGTCCTTCCAATGAATTTTTAGGACTGATTTCCTTTAGGATGGATTGGTTGGATCTCCTTGCAGTCCAAGGGATTCTCGAGAGTCTTCTCCAACACCACAGTTCAAAAGCATCAATTCTTCGGTGCTCAGCTTTCTTTATAGTCCAACTCTTACATCCATACATGACTACTGGAAAATCCATTGCTTTGACTAGACAGACCTTTGTTGGCAAAGTAATGTCTCTGCTTTTTAATATGCTGTCTAGGTTGGTCATAACTTTTCTTCCAAGGAGCAAGCATTTTTTAATTTTATGGCTGCAATTACCATCTGCAGTGATTTGGGAGCCCAAAAAAATAAAGTTTGTCACTGTTTCCATTGTTTCCCCACCTATTTACCATGAAGTGAGGCAACCAGATGCCATGATCTTAGTTTTCTGAATGTTGAGTTTTCAGCCAACTTTTTCACTCTCCTCTTTCACTTTCATCAAGAGGCTCTTTAGTTCTTCACTTTCTGCCATATGAAATCACCCGGCCTATAAAAACTGACCTCGCCACGTTTCACAGCCGCACTATCCCTCTGCAATGGCCCACATTCTGTCTGTGGAGTGTGATTCTCTCTGTATCTGAATAAATCCACTTCTTACCTTTCACTTTGTCTCTCACTGAATTCTTTCTGTGATGAGACATCAAGAACCTGAGCTTTATTAGGCCTTGAAACCAGGTACCATGGGTTTTGGCTGAGTTCAAGTCCAAACCACGTCAGTTCAAGTCCCAAACTGGGTTTTGACTGGGTTCGAGTCCCAGCACATAGGTTCAAGTCCCAATCTGAGGTAAATGGTTTCAGCTTGGTTATTTTTTTAGTTATGAGATGAATAAAATCTGTACTCCCTTACAAGGGAGATGAAAAAGTCATAGGGCAGCAGAGGGGTGAGGGATTATAGACCCTAACCCTAACTCTGCTGCTGCTGCTGCTAAGTCACTTCAGTTGTGTCCGACTCTGTGTGACACCATAGACGGCAG
>SJYX01024471.1:224903-283220 GCA_006410675.1 Oreotragus oreotragus | reverse complement strand
TTTTTTTTTTTAGGCTCTTCTTGTTCATCTATTTTATATACAGTAGTTTGTTAATCCAGAACTCTTAATTTATCCCTTCCTTCTTCCCCTTTGGTAACCATAATTTGTTTTCTATATATATAAATTTTGTTAATAAGTTCTTCTGTATCATTTTTTAAATTTCATATATAAATGATATCAATGATACTTGTATTTTTCTGTCTGACTTAATCAATATAATTAATTAATATAATACAATTAATATAAATTATGTGATATAATTAGTAAATTATAATTAATTAAAAATAACCTCTAGGTCCACCCATGTCACTGCAAACGGTATTATTTCATTCTTTTTTATAGCTGAGTAATATTCCATTGTGTGTGTGTATACATACATAAACATATATCTTTATCTACTCATCTGTCCACAGACATATAGGTTGCTTCCACATACTGGCTGTTACAAATAGTGTTGCTATGAACTTTGGGATACATGTATCTTTTTGAATTAGTGTTTTTGTTTTCATTGTATATATACGTAGGAGTAGAATTGCTGGACTGGTCGGGCACGACTGAGCGACTTCACTTTCACTTTTCACTTTCCTGCGTTGGAGAAGGAAATGGCAACCCACTCCAGTGTTCTTGCCTGGAGATTCCCAGGGATGGCAGAGCCTGGTGGGCTGCCGTCTATGGGGTCACACAGAGTCGGACACGACTGAAGTGACTTAGCAGCAGCAGCAGCTCTGATTTTAGTTTTCTGAGGACCCTCCAGTGGCTGTACCAGTTTATATTCCCACCACCAGTTATATGAGCATTTTGTTTTCTCCACATCCTCATCAGCATTTGTTACTTGTAGACTTTTTGATGCTAGCCATTCTGATGGGTGTGAGGTGATAACTCACTGTAGCTTTGATTTGCATTTCTCTGATGATTAGCAATGTTGAGCATATTTTTATATGCCTGTTGGCATCTGTATATCTTCTTTTGAAAAATGTCTATTTTTAATAGGGTTGTTTTTTTTTTATATTGAGTTATATGAGCTGTTTATGTATTTTGGATATTCACTCCTTACCAGTCATATTGTTTGTATTTTCTCCCCTTCCACAGTTGTCTTTTTTTATTTTGTTGATAGTCTCCTTGCTGTGAAAAGGCTGACACCTTTAAGTTCCTTGTGGTACAGGTTTGCCATATGGCCTCACAACTGTGCAAGGAGGTCAGAGACTGGCTTGTACTTTATGGAAGGAACTGGGGCACAGAGAGGTTGTTGTTGTTCAGTCACTCAGTCGTGACCTTTTGCAACCCCATGGACTGCAGCGTGCCAGTCTTCCTTGTCCTTCACCATCTCCTGGAACTTGCTCAAACTCATGTCCATTGAATCATTGGTGCCATCCAACCATCTCATCCTCTGCTGACCCCTTCTCCTCCTGCCTTCAGTCTTTCCCAGCATCAGGGTCTTTTCCAATTAGTTGGATCTTCACATCAGGTGGCCAAAGCAATGGAGTTTCAGCTTCAGCATCAGTCCTTCCAATGAATATTCAGGGTTGGTTTCCTTAGGATTGACTGCTTTGATCTCCTTGCTGTCCAAGAGAGTTTCAAGAGTCTTGAGTTAAAAATTATGCCCATAGGCATTCCTTAAAGATTGAAGGAACTTTCTGGTATACTAAGAAAATTCTCTTGTGTGTTTATGCTGTGTGTATCATCAATAGTGTCTGACTCTTTGTGACTCCATGGATTGTAGCCTGCAAGGCTTCTCTGTCCAGGGAATTTTCCAGGCAAGAATATTGTATTGGTTTGCCATTTCCTTCTCCAAGGGATCTTTACAACCCAGGGACCGAACACACGTCTTCTTTGTCTCCAGAATCGGCAGGCGGATTCTTTACCACTGAGCCACCTGAAAGTGAAAGTGAAGTCGCTCAGTCGTGTCTGACTCTTTGCGACCCTGTGGACTGTAGCCCTCCAGGCTCCTCTGTCCGTGGGATTCTCCAGGCAAGAACACTGGAGTGGGTTGCCATTTCCTTCTCCAATGCATGAAAGTGAAAAGTGAAAGTGAAGTCGCTCAGTCGTGTCTGACTCTTCGCGATCCCATGGACTGCAGCCCACCAGGCTCCTCCGTCCATGGATTTTCCAGGCAAGAGTACTGGAGTGGGGTGCCTTTGCAGGAATCCATAAATCCTTGTACCCATGCCTCAACTGTGTCATGCCTAGAACCAGCCTCTATACCACTCAGAAAACACTTTTGTCATCACTAACCATGCTGTGTTTCAGATTTTCAGACCTAAGCTCCAGTAAGTCTTGAGGTTCAGATATGTGCTCATAGTGGGCGTGGTGGGTTACCCTGATGAAGTGTAAGACATTGCCCTGCCCTTAAGAAGATTAATCTAGTTTGAGGGTGGCAAAAACAAACATAGGAAAGAAAAGGGTACAAAGAGATAATTATCCCCTTGTGTACTCAACTTTGGAAGCTGACACATTCAGATCCCTGAGGGTTGGCATGGTCAGGGAAGGCTCCAGGGAGGAGTTAGAACTTGAATTTAACCAGAGATGGGATTTGAGTAGGCAGAATTTATCTCCAAATAGGCAAACAGGAGAAGCCTGAGGTGAGAATGAGTGTGTTGGGCTGGTCCTGCTGGGAAGCCAGAGTATCCGTACAAGGGCTTTGGGCCCTGGCCAGTGTTCGCAGGCTTGATGGGAAGGGAAAACAGGTCTGGGGCAGGAGAGAACGTGATGACATAAGTGTTTCGGGAAGATGGACTTGGGCACGTGTGGGTGGGCGGGGAGTGTAGATAGAGGACTGTGAGCACGAATACTGGGCAGGAGGTTGTGCTAAAGGTTACAGCTTAGCCACTTGAGTCAGGTCTGACTCTGTGTGGCCCTGTGGACTGCACTGCCAGTCTCCTCTGTCCATGGATTCTTTAGGCAAGAGTACTGGAGTGGAGTGGATGCCCTCCTCCAGGGCATCTTCCCAACCTAGGGATCAAACCTGGGTCTCCTGCACTGCAGGTAGATTCCTTGCTGCTGAGCCACCAAGGAAGCCCAAGTGAAAGTGAAAGTGAAGTCCCTCAGTCGTGTCCGACTCTTTGCGACCCCATGGACTGTAGCCTACCAGGCTCCTCCATCCACGGGATTCTCCAGGCAAGAGTACAGGAGTGGGTTGCCATTACCTTCTCCAGGGGATCTTCCCGACCCAGGGATCGAACCCAGGTCTCCTGCATTGTAGGCAGACGCTATGCTGTCTGAGCCACCAGGGAAGATAGGAAGCCCAAAGGTAAGGTGTATTCATCTATAAAAGTCTAGCTCTGCAGAGTGCTGGGCCTAAGCAGTCTAGTCCGTTTCATTCAGAACACATACACTGCTGTGCTGCTGTGTGTCCATCATGAGCCTGGGGATACAAAGATGAGTGATTGTGGGATCTGCTGGAGGATCTCACGATCTAGTGAGGAAGAGAAATATACAAAGAGAGAATTTCAATAAGACTCGCTAAATGTCTTAGGACAGAGGGGTGCACCAGAAATGGGAACAGAGGAGGGCCTTGTGTCCAGGACACAAAGAACATTTCAAAGGAAAGATCAGTAGTGACCAAATAATTTCTGGCTGACTTTTCTGTGCTTTGACAGAGAGGAAGTCTCACGCTTGCAGACTGAGAAAAGGTTCCTGCCCTTTCTTCCCCATTGACTGTCAAGTTCATGGTGATCTTGTAGCCCAGTGGCATGTGTGATGGGAACTACTGACCCCTCTCCGAGTTCACTCCTAGTTGGATGATTACAATTATCGATGAAAGCTTACAGTCGATCTAAGAAAGAAAAGGAAAATTTTACTCGAGTCAAATTGTACTATAATCTAGGAATAGCATTCCAGAAAACTCCAAGAACTCTTCTGCCCATGAGGAATCAAAACACAGTTATGTTATGTAAGTTTTGTGAAACAGAGGTCATTACAATAAGTGACATATTATTGACAGTTTACACAATCCAGATCTATGTGTCACTGTGGCCCCTTCTAAGATCAAAAAGGAGTGTTATCTTTTAAGGAGTTGTTGCTGGGGGAATGTCGCTCGTCATGGTTGAGCAGATATTTCTGCCTGTGAAGGAGGTTTGGTGATGTATAAAGTGGATTCACAATGCTCAGTAGAAGGAGAGAGAGGGGCCAAAGGGCAGAGAAATTTTTTAATGTTTAAATGCTCTTTGTCTTGCCATAACACATGAACTTTATTTCACATGGTCTTCTGTTGTACTGGTTGAGGGTATCCACATGAGTATTTATTTTCTCTCTCCTGCTTTTTTACTGTTAAATCAACACAGGAAGTTTTAAAAAGGAAATATTCACTTAACGATTCATCATCCCAGCACATTTGTGCATCTGTATTCTCTACTACTTTTTGGCCACACAAGCATGTTTAAACAAAACAAGAATAGTTATCAAACGGTACATACTATCTGTGCATGTTCCCGTAACATTATTTTATAAACATGTCCCACCTGATGCTCCTGTTTATCATCCTGATGTTTATGCCATCTTCCATTGCCCCTAGAACAGCTAATTACCACCCATTTCCTTCGTGGGAGATTTTTAGTTTGTTTCCAGATTTTCCTTGTCTACGGAGCTGTACTCTTTCTTTTGAGGTCTCTCCATTGGCTACATTCCCAAAGAACCCTGCACTTGGATTCAGATAATCTGATTTAAAATTCCAGATCTGCATCTAGTTAGTTCTGTGGCTTTAACTATCTGAGCCTCAGCTTTCTGGTCTGTGATAATACTGATCATGCAGGATGTTGAGATATGAGCCAGGGCCAAGAAAGACCTTTCATGAAGGGCCTGCACATTCAGGCACAGCTGGCATCACCCAGTAGAAGCGTGTGAGTGAGTATTTTATGGTTCTCTTTTTATCTCTCTATATAGAGAGATAATTCGCAGACTGTACAATTCACTTATTTAGTATATGTGCTGCCAAAGTGAACACGCAATTCACTCATTTATAGTGTACAATTCAGTGGCTTTTACTATATTCCCAGAATTGTGCATCATCACCACCATCAATTAAGGACATTTCATTACCCTCAAAAAGAAACTCCATGCCCATTAACCAATTAATAGTCATTCCCCATTTTCCTCAATCCCTCCCAACCCTGCTACTGCTGCTGCTAAGTCGCTTCAGTCGTGTCCGACTCTTTGTGATCCCATAGACAGCAGCCCACCAGGCTCCCCCATACTGGAGTGGGTTGCCATTTCCTTCTCCAATGCATGAAAGGAAAAGTGAAAGTGAAGTCGCTCAGTCGTGTCCAACTCTTAGCGACCCCATGGACTGCAGCCCACCAGGCTCCTCCATCCGTGGGATTTTCCAGGTAAGAGTACTGGAGTGGGGTGCCATTGCCTTCTCCAACCCTAGGCACCACTAATCTACAGATTTTGTCTCTATGTATTTGCCTGTTATGGTCAATTTTTGTAAATGGAATTATACAATACATGCTGTTTTATGACTGGCTTTTTTTCCCCTTTTCTTTGTTAATGCAGCTTTTATTTCAGTAGACCAACAAGTTCTTACTAAGTACGTATTTTATATGTTCTTTTCACTGATTCAAGCATCATATAGACATAATGAAATAGTTCCTATCTGAAACTATTTGAGGGTCTCTTAGTTATATGAGGAAGATGGTTATCCAAAAGCAGCAATAAAATACTATGTGATAAGAACCGCAGCAGAAGTATAAACCAAGTGGAAGAATAGCAAAGAGAAAGGAAGAAAACTGAATTTACCAATTTACCTTAGAACTCTGACATTATAAGGGACAAGTTTTACATATATATATAAACTCATTGGAAAAGACCCTGATGATGGAAAAATTGAGTGCAAGAGGAGACAGGGGCAACAGAGGATGTAGTTAGATGGCGTCACTGACTCAGTGGACATGAGTTTGAGGAGACTTAGGGAGGTAGTGATGGACAGAGGAGCCTGGCATACTGCAGTTCATGGGGTCATGAAGAGTAGGACACGACCTAGTGACGCAACAACAACATCAGCAATGTGCATGCTGCCGCTGCTGCCGCCAAGGCGCTTCAGTCGCGTCCGACTCTGTGCGACCCCAGGGACGGCAGCCCACCAGGCTCCCCGCCCCCGGGACTCTCCAGGCAAGAACACTGGAGTGGGTTGCCAGTGCCTCCTCTGAACAATATGCATGCATGTATATATATGTATACATATATACATACATACACATGTATATAGGCTTCCCTGGTGGCTCAGTGGTAAAGAAGCTACCTGCCAATGCAGGAATGGCTGGCCTCTTCCACTTAGCATGTTTTCAAGGCTCCACGTTGTAACATGTATCAACACTTCGTTCATTTGAGTTGCCGAATACTATTCCATTGCATGGATATAGGACTTTTTGTTTATTCATGCATCTGTTGATGGATATGTAGGTTGTGTGGTTCTTGATATGCAGTGCTAACTTTTTGTTGTTCAGGCACTAAGTCGTGTCTGACTCTGCTACCTTGTGGACTGTAGCACGCCAGCCTTTCCTGTCCTCCAGCATCTCCCAGAGTTGGCTCAGACTCATGTTCATTGAGTTGGTGATGCCATCCAACCATCTCATCCTCTGTCGCCCCCTTCTTCTCCTGACTTCCATCTTTCCCAGCATCAGCGTCATTTCCAATGAGTCAGCTCTTTGTTTCAGATGGCCAAAGTATTGGAGCTTCAGCTTCAGCATGCAGTTTAATTGGCATCTATCAAATACTGTTGCATGCCACAAACTATTGATGTGCCAAAAAATTGGTACCTTTTTCATCATAGCAGTCAAACTGTAGAAATTAGGTAACTGCTGGGACATCCATTGGAGAGCTGTCCCCATGAGTTATGAGGAATTCTGGGCCAAGTAAGCACACACCCTCTAGAAAGGTAACTTTGCCTTCTTTCCTGTAGCTTTCTCCAGGCCTGGGAGAGCAGAGGAAGCAACCCCTTCAGAAGGCAGAGAAGGCTTCCTGGAGGAAGGGCCCTTCAAGGATGGAAAGTCTGACTGGAGTGAGGAGGAGGTGGACATTTTGGGCAGGTGTGAGCAGGGCACTGGTTGCCATGATAGGAGAGTGGAGGCAAGATTTAGGGAGCCTAGAAACTGCAGGGGTCAGATTATAGGCTGAGGGGATTTTACACCTTCCATCATTTGTGGGGAATGGGTATATGAGAGGGTTGTGTGCTGACAAGCATGGTGGAGTGAGGATGGCCTGCCACTGACTTGAAGCTTGCCTCCTTCCCTGTAGCTGGCAGAGGTTTTTCTGAGTGAGGTTCAAGCTTCCCTGCATGTTCAGTGGCTTCCTGGAGCTGAGCTACCCACAGGTAGCCTGTGGGAGGGAGGGAAGAACAGTCTCCACTTCCTTCTTGGCTCCCTGTGAGATGGATTTAATCTGGACGTGGCTTTCTCCTCTCCCAGCTGCTATGTAGGCGCCGCGGCTAAGCTGTCTGAAACATGAGGCAGGGTGGAGGGGGTGAGAACAGGGCTGCCTGTCAGGAGTCCTGTCTGGCCCTGGCTCTGTTACTGCACAGGAGAACAGAGGACTCAGTCTGGGCCATTCCCTTTGCTGCTCCCTGCTTTCCCCACCTGTAAAGGGAGGGTGATGGTGATAAGTTCCCTTTACTTCCACCATCCCATGAATTCTGCAGAATTTTATTGTGTTACTGGGGGATCTCCAACAGCTTTCCTTGGTGGGCTCTGTCCTGCTTTGGAGGGGGTGGGTTGTGGCTTCTCTGGATGGTCTTGATATAGCTGCTGGGACTGAACATCTTTAGGTGTTAGAGGAATGGGGAATGATGGTGCCAGGGGCTGATAGATATTGTATAGACCAGGACGTAACAGGAGGAGAGAATGTTCTGGTGTCTTTCTGCCACCTGACCAGTCAGCCTGGAGGGCTGTGGCCTCTGATGGTAAGGGCTGATTTTCTGACTCTGGCCTGTTTGGGGTAAATTGGCAAAAGCTACGTATGTCAGATTCGGTGGCGGTGCCTCTGTGGCAGCAGAGGAGTCAGGGCTGGCCCAGGGAAGCTGGGGCCAAGTGTGGTGGGCAGGGACCACTCGGTGTGGGTTGATCCTGAAGCTGTCATGGGCACGAGAGGGAGCCGGGAGATGACACGAGCAGAGAGATGCTGGGCAGGCTGGCCCTGCCCGCACGACTGACGCTCACGTGGGATGGGTCTGCTTCTACTCCTGCAGCCAGTGCTTCACTTCCCTCTCTTGTGGGCAAGATGGTTTCTTTTTTTTTTTTTTTCTTCCTGCCCCCACCTTGGCCATCTCTCTCTCAATGTTTTCTATCGGCTTCGAGCATGAGAGACTCTGGGCACACTGGTCTAAGCCCAGTCCCATTTTGGGAGGTTGTTCCCACCTTCTGGGTTGTTCCAGGCTTTGCTTTATCCATCTTCTCCAGCACCTGTGCATCTTCCCTGACCTGCACATGGTATTCCTGGACCAGCAGCTGGGATTTAAGTCAAGGGAAGATTATGTTTCTCTTCTTGTTTCCAACATCTGTGGTGACTGTATTTACTAACTCCCTGATCAAAACACATAGCCTCACACACAGAGCCTGAGTGTGGAACAAAATGCTCACTGTTGCTGCTAGGCAGGATGGTTTGCCATGAGCTGCCCGGGTACCTCCCTTACTGACAGCCTCCTGGCTTCTGCAGCACCACAAGTAGGAAGATCCTCAGGGGTAGGTTTTGGACCTGCTCAGAAGATGTGCTTGTCCCATTAAAGGCAGAAGCTTTCACCCTTGTTGTTATTGTTCAGTCCCTAAGTCCTGTCTGACTCTTTGTGGCCCCTTGGGCTGCTGCACGCCAGGCTTCCCTGTTCTTCACCATCTTCTTCACCATCTCCCAGAGTTTGCTCAAACTCATGTCCATTGAGTGGGTGATGCCATCCAACCATCTCCTCCTTTGTTGTCCCCTTCTCTTCTTGCCCTCAATGTTTCCTTACATCAGGGTCGTTTCCAATGAGTCAGCTCTTCGCATCAGGTGGCCAAAGTATTGGAGCTTCAGTTTCATCATCAGTCCTTCCAGTGACTATTCAGGGCTGATTTCCTTTAGCGTTGACTGGTTTGATCTCCTTGTAGTCTAAGGGACTCTTATGAGTCTTTTCCAGCACCACAGTTTGAAAGCCTCTGTTCTTATTCCAATGAGTCAGCTCTTCGCATCAGGTGGCCAAAGTATTGGAGCTTCAGTTTCATCATCAGTCCTTCCAGTGACTATTCAGGGCTGATTTCCTTTAGCGTTGACTGGTTTGATCTCCTTGTAGTCTAAGGGACTCTTATGAGTCTTTTCCAGCACCACAGTTTGAAAGCCTCTGTTCTTCAATGCTCAGCCTTCTTTATGGTCCAGCTCTCACATCCATACATGACTACTGGAAAAACCATAGCTTTGGCTCTATGGACCTTTGTCAACAAAGTGATGTCTCAGCTTCTTAATATGTTGTCTAGTTTGTCATAGCTTTCCTTCCAAGGAGCAAGTGTCTTTATTTCAAGGCTGCAGTCACCATCCACAGTGATTTTGGAGCCCAAGAAAATAAAATCTGTCACTGTTTCCACTTTTTCCCCAACTATTTGCTATGAAGTGATAGGACTGGATTCTATGATCTTAGTTTTTTGAATGTTGAGTTTTAAGCCAGCTTTTTCATTTGCACTAACCTTAAGTGCCGGTTTTGGGTCAGAGCAGGACAGCAGATAGACCAGCTGAGCAACTGCTTTGGGCTTAGTTTTGTGGCCTGGGGGTGGGGCTTTGCTAGTTACCTTCCTTACTTATGTAAGTACTGGAGGATTAGGTAAGAGTGTTTTGAAGAGCTCATCTAAAAGGAGCTTTGGGAGGAGATGGAATTAATGTTTCAAATGAGGAAAGAAAGAGAAGCCATCACTAATTTGGGCCCTAAAGCCAGAAATCTGTGGCTGCTGGGAGGGAGGGTACAAGTCCCAGAGTGTGGGATCCTTGGGTCGTATCTCTGGCTGACTCAGGAGGTGGTTCTGCATGTGCTCAGTGCATTTGTGTGTGTGTGTGTGTGTGTGTCCCAGGCCTGTGAGAAAGTCCATTGCCAAACCAACCAGCAGATTCTAGTAAGGCCTGGCAGATATGGCGTGCATATGTGGCAATAACAACTTGCAAAGTCTGTTTCCTGCTGAGGAGATCAAAATCCTCAACACTCTTCTGGTCTAAACAAAGCTGTCTCATCCAGGCAAAGGTATCAGCATGAGGCAGGTCATGTTTGATGATGATGATTTTAAAAAAGAAAAGAACCCCCTATTGAATTAATGAATCTAGGCACTGATCATCAGAAGCTGTTAATATCACTGAGAGAAGAGAAAGCCAGACAGCCATATTATGTGCTTCCAACCTCCTGATGGAAGTACATAATATCACCTGGGGAGTTTTGCCAAAAACTCAACTTGAATCTGATTTAGCATCTCCATCCAGCTACACATTTACAGGATATATAGGGGACAAGGAAATGACAACCCACTCCGGTATTCCTGCCTGGAGAATCCTGTGGACAGAGGAGCCTGGTGGGCTGCTGTCCATGGGGTCACATAGAGTCGGACACGACTGAAGTGACTTAGCAAGCATGCATAGGGGACAACAGAGCGTGCTAAACACCATGAGGATGTAATCAACAACCCCCAGACTATGGGAGGCTCTAAGTCAAAATATCTCTGTATATTCAACAGTGGATTGTGAGAGAAAGAGAAGTGGGGCAGGGAGGAACCTATGGAGTAAAAGAGGTTTTACTCTTTTGAGGAATATTTTCGGGCTTCTCGGGTGGTGCTAGAGGCAAAGAATCCACCTGCAATGCAGGAGATGTAAGAGATGTGGGCTTGATCCCTGGGTTGGTAAGATCCCCTGGAGGAGGAAATGGCGACCCACTCCAGTATTCTTGCCTGGAAAATTCCATGGACAGAGGAGCCGGTGGCCTACAGTCCATGAGGTTAAAAAGAGTCAGACCTGACTGAGTGTCTGAGCACAAGGAACATTTGCAGTCATTACAATATATGGATTTTGATTTGGTGAAACAAACTATAAACAAGTTTTATGACACAATAGGAGAAATATTGGCACCATCTGGATAGTAATGATATTAAAGAATTATTTTTTAAAGCATAATAAGTCTATGGTTATAGTTTTTTGAAAAGAGTGCTTATCTTTTAGACATACATACTGAAATACTTATAGATGAAATATTATGGTATCTTGGATCTGCTTCAGAAAAACCCACTGGAGAGGGGCACTTAGTAGAAAAGTAGATGAAATGAGATGGCTATGAGTCAATAATTGTTGAACTTTAAAAAACATCTTCTAACAAGATTTGACAAAATTTTTTATGGGACTGCTTGTCCCCAAGTTGACTTACTGTATGTCTCTCAGTCTCAGTGTCGTAGGCATTATTGAAATATTTGTAAACCAAATGAACTCCAGACCAATGAAACACAAGACAGAATAAAACTATTTTCTAGGTTGGCGTAAGGTGAAGGTGAAGTCGCTCAGTCGTGTCTGACTCTTTGCGACCCCGTGGACTGTAACCTACTAGGCTTCTCCATCCATGGAATTCTCAAGGCAAGAATACTGGAGTGGATTGCCATTTCCTTCTCCAGGGGATCTTCCTGACCCAGGAATCAAACCCAGGTCTCCTGCATTGGAGGCAGACACTGTAACCTCTGAGCCACCAGGGAAGGTTGGCATAAAGCAATGATAATTAATAATAATATCTATAGAGAATTATAGATAATTAATTATAGATAATTAATATCTATAGAGAATCTGCTGCTCAGATGCTGCTCTGAGCCCTTTATAATAAAGCATTTAATCCAAGCACAGTTCTGTAAGGTAGATACTATTATTGTGGAATTTTTTAGTTGTACAGAAAAGTTGCAGAGACCATACAGAGAGTTTCTGTATACCCCTCACCCAATTTCCCCCAATATTAACAACATCTTACATATCCACAGCACATTTTTCAAAACCAGTAAGCCAACATTCAGTTCAGTTCAGTTTCTCAGTCGTGTTCAACTCTTTGTGACCCCATGGACTGTAGTACGCCCGGCTTCCCTGTCCATCACCAGTTCTTGGAGCTTGCTCAAACTCGAGTCCATCGAGTTGGTAATGCCATCCAACCATCTCATCCTTTGTTGTCCCCTTCTTCTCCTGCCTTCAATCCAACGTTAGTACATTACTACTAGCTGAGCTCCCAACTTGACATGGATTTCACCCATTTCTCCAGTAATGGCCTTTCTTCCATTCCAGGGCCCCACCTAGGACACCACATTGCATTTAGTTGTTATGCCTCCTTAGTTTCCTCTGGTCTGTGACTGTTGCTCAGGGTTTCTTTGTTTTTCATGAGTTGGAGGAGTACCGGTCAGATGTTTGCAGAGTGCTCCCTATTTTGGGTGCATTTGTCTGATGTTTTTCTCAGGAGGTGATGGTTTGGGGAGAAGAATACTACAAAGTGAAGTGTCTCTCATCACCTGATAGTAAGGGATACCTGGTATCAGTGTGACTTTCACTGGTGATTTAAAAAACTTTTAAAATTTATTTAACTGTGACTGTTGCTCAGGGTTTCTTTGTTTTTCATGAGTTGGAGGAGTACCGGTCAGATGTTTGCAGAGTGCTCCCTATTTTGGGTGCATTTGTCTGATGTTTTTCTCAGGAGGTGATGGTTTGGGGAGAAGAATACTACAAAGTGAAGTGTCTCTCATCACCTGATAGTAAGGGATACCTGGTATCAGTGTGACTTTCACTGGTGATTTAAAAAACTTTTAAAATTTATTTATTTGGCTGTATCGAGTCTTAGTTGCTGCACACAAGGTCTCTGTTGCTTCACTTGGGATCGTTCATTGTGGTGTACAGGCTTTAGTTGTAGCACGCAGGCTTAGTGGCCCACTTAGTTGCCATAACACGTGGGATCCTAGTTCCTCGACCAGGGATCAAACCCGCATGCCTTCCACTGCAAGGTGAACTCTTAACCACTGGGCTACCAGCAAAGTCCCTCCACGGTGATGTTAACCTTGGTCACCTGGCGAGTGTGGTATCAGCCTGGTTTCTCCACTGGAAAGTTACTGTGTTTCCCTTTCCAAACTATTAGAGGTGAGTCGTTAAGTCCAGCTCATACCCAAGGGAAGGGGAACTAAGCTCCCCTTCTCGGAGGGAAAATAGCCACATACATTATTTGGGGCTCTTCTATAAGAAAGATTGAATAACTTCAGTTTAAAGGTGAAGGAACTAAGACACAGTAGCAAATTCACTCACCCAAGGGATGAATCCTGCATGTGTACCACAAGCTGTGTCTGCTCATCTTTGTGAATATCCCGCTCCAAACTCGGCCAGTGTAGCCTAACACCTGACTTGGCTCTAGGAATCTTCTGACTTGGTTCTCACCTCACCTTGACATCCTTTTTTAAAATTTTTAAATTTTATATTGAAGTATAATTGATTTGTAATGGTGTGTTAGTTTCAGATGTGCAGCAAAGTGGTTCAGTTATACATCTACATGCATCTACTCTTTTCCAGATTCTTTCCCCCATAGGTTATCACAGAGTATTGAGTAGAGGTCCCTGTGCTATACCGCAGGTACTTGCTGATTGCCTATTTTATATATAGTAGCGTGCATCTGTTAATCTTAACTTCCTAATTTACTCCTCCCCCACCTTTCCCCTTTCATTATCACAACTTTGTTTTCCAAGTCTGTGAATCTGTTTCTCTTTTGTATATAAATTGATTTATATCATTTTTTTAGATTCCACATATAAGTAATATCATTTGATATTTGTCTTTGACTTCACTCAGTATGATAATTTCTAGGTTCATCCATGTTGCTGCAAATGGCATTATTTTATTTTTTATGGCTAGTATTCCATTGTATATATATATATACCTCATCTCTTTTATTCATTCATTCATTCATATACACATGCAGGATTCATCCCTTGGGTGAGTGAATTTGCTACTGTGTCTTAGTTCCTTCACCTTTAAACACTGTCTCTTATACACATCTAGATGTGTATAAGAGACAGGGGCTGGGTGGGTGTAGTGAGGTGAAGCAGGGAGGAACACACCTCAGGAGAAAGGCTGCCAGATTTGGTGGCATAAGGTAGAGACAAATCCTGCTGGCTCTCCTCTCTGCTTCCTCCAGGTCACATATCCAGATTCTGTCCCTCTTCAGTGACTGACTGAGTTAAAACTTGGAAGAGCACCACCTCCAAAGGGTGTGAAATGAGTGCATTCGTGGAAAGGTTTAGTAATAGTGCAGTATCCCAGGCAATGCCATTGCCCCAGCAGAGACCTAGCCACACTTCAGAGACTGCAAAAGAAGGTCCTTCTGGGGCAGCCAATGCTTCCAGCAGGATCCCCCTTCTTCCTGATCCCTGGTGGAGTTCAACGACCTGGGTTTAGCCTGCTGAGTGATCAAGAACAAATCAGCCATCCTCTCTGGGCCTTCAGTTCAGTTCAGTTCAGTTCAGTCGCTCAGTTATGTCCGACTCCTTGCGGCCCCATGAATTGCAGCATGCCAGGCCTCCCTGTCCATCACCAACTCCCGGAGTTCACCCAAACTCATGTCCATCGAGTCGGTGATACCATCCAGCCATCTCATCCTCTGTCGTCCCCTTCTCCTCCTGCCCCCAACCCCTCCCCAGCATCAGGGTCTTTTCCAATGAGTCAACTCTTCGCATGAGGTGGCCAAAGTATTGGAGTTTCAACTTTAGCATCAGTCCTTCCAATGAACACTCAGGACTGATCTCCTTTAGGATGGACTGGGACCTCCTTGCAGTCCAAGGGACTCTCAAGAGTCTTCTCCAACACCACACTCCAAAAGCATCAATTCTTCGGTGCTCAGCCTTCTACACAGTCCAACTCTCACATCCATACATGACCACTGGAAAAACTAGAGCCTTGACTAGATGGGCCTTAGTTCCTCTATTTTAAATGAGATGACTGAGATCCATAGTCTTCAAACTTCTTAACTAGGAAAGCCCAACGTGTAACAGAGATAAAAACAGAAACACTAGAGGTGGGGGAACCACAGGCTCAACTTCTCTCCCGCCTTTCCCAGTGGTGGCCCTGGGGGAGCTGGGTTCTCAGGATACAGCTTGAAAATCACTGGGCCAGATACAGTCCATGTTCCCTTCATTTCTCTAGGCCATGGAACTACATGATTCATGCTGGTTAAGAATGTTGGGGTGAAAAAAAGAATGTCAGGGTTACAATGTTCACTGCAGTACTATTTATAGTAGCCAAAACACAGAAGTAACCTAAATGCCCAACTATTAGAGGTGAGTCGTTAAGTCCAGCTCATACCCAAGGGAAGGGGAACTAAGCTCCCCTTCTCGGAGGGAAAATAGCCACATACATTATTTGGGGCTCTTCTATAAGAAAGATTGAATAACTTCAGTTTAAAGGTGAAGGAACTAAGACACAGTAGCAAATTCACTCACCCAAGGGATGAATCCTGCATGTGTATATGAATGAATGAATGAATAAAAGAGATGAGGTATATATATATATACAATGGAATACTAGCCATAAAAAATAAAATAATGCCATTTGCAGCAACATGGATGAACCTAGAAATTATCATACTGAGTGAAGTCAAAGACAAATATCAAATGATATTACTTATATGTGGAATCTAAAAAAATGATATAAATCAATTTATATACAAAAGAGAAACAGATTCACAGACTTGGAAAACAAAGTTGTGATAATGAAAGGGGAAAGGTGGGGGAGGAGTAAATTAGGAAGTTAAGATTAACAGATGCACGCTACTATATATAAAATAGGCAATCAGCAAGTACCTGCGGTATAGCACAGGGACCTCTACTCAATACTCTGTGATAACCTATGGGGGAAAGAATCTGGAAAAGAGTAGATGCATGTAGATGTATAACTGAACCACTTTGCTGCACATCTGAAACTAACACACCATTACAAATCAATTATACTTCAATATAAAATTTAAAAATTTTAAAAAAGGATGTCAAGGTGAGGTGAGAACCAAGTCAGAAGATTCCTAGAGCCAAGTCAGGTGTTAGGCTACACTGGCCGAGTTTGGAGCGGGATATTCACAAAGATGAGCAGACACAGCTTGTGGTACACATGCAGGATTCATCCCTTGGGTGAGTGAATTTGCTACTGTGTCTTAGTTCCTTCACCTTTAAACTGAAGTTATTCAATCTTTCTTATAGAAGAGCCCCAAATAATGTATGTGGCTATTTTCCCTCCGAGAAGGGGAGCTTAGTTCCCCTTCCCTTGGGTATGAGCTGGACTTAACGACTCACCTCTAATAGTTGGGCATTTAGGTTACTTCTGTGTTTTGGCTACTATAAATAGTACTGCAGTGAACATTGTAACCCTGACATTCTTTTTTTCACCCCAACATTCTTAACCAGCATGAATCATGTAGTTCCATGGCCTAGAGAAATGAAGGGAACATGGACTGTATCTGGCCCAGTGATTTTCAAGCTGTATCCTGAGAACCCAGCTCCCCCAGGGCCACCACTGGGAAAGGCGGGAGAGAAGTTGAGCCTGTGGTTCCCCCACCTCTAGTGTTTCTGTTTTTATCTCTGTTACACGTTGGGCTTTCCTAGTTAAGAAGTTTGAAGACTATGGATCTCAGTCATCTCATTTAAAATAGAGGAACTAAGGCCCATCTAGTCAAGGCTCTAGTTTTTCCAGTGGTCATGTATGGATGTGAGAGTTGGACTGTGTAGAAGGCTGAGCACCGAAGAATTGATGCTTTTGGAGTGTGGTGTTGGAGAAGACTCTTGAGAGTCCCTTGGACTGCAAGGAGGTCCCAGTCCATCCTAAAGGAGATCAGTCCTGAGTGTTCATTGGAAGGACTGATGCTAAAGTTGAAACTCCAATACTTTGGCCACCTCATGCGAAGAGTTGACTCATTGGAAAAGACCCTGATGCTGGGGAGGGGTTGGGGGCAGGAGGAGAAGGGGACGACAGAGGATGAGATGGCTGGATGGTATCACCGACTCGATGGACATGAGTTTGGGTGAACTCCGGGAGTTGGTGATGGACAGGGAGGCCTGGCATGCTGCAATTCATGGGGCCGCAAGGAGTCGGACATAACTGAGCGACTGAACTGAACTGAACTGAACTGAAGGCCCAGAGAGGATGGCTGATTTGTTCTTGATCACTCAGCAGGCTAAACCCAGGTCGTTGAACTCCACCAGGGATCAGGAAGAAGGGGGATCCTGCTGGAAGCATTGGCTGCCCCAGAAGGACCTTCTTTTGCAGTCTCTGAAGTGTGGCTAGGTCTCTGCTGGGGCAATGGCATTGCCTGGGATACTGCACTATTACTAAACCTTTCCACGAATGCACTCATTTCACACCCTTTGGAGGTGGTGCTCTTCCAAGTTTTAACTCAGTCAGTCACTGAAGAGGGACAGAATCTGGATATGTGACCTGGAGGAAGCAGAGAGGAGAGCCAGCAGGATTTGTCTCTACCTTATGCCACCAAATCTGGCAGCCTTTCTCCTGAGGTGTGTTCCTCCCTGCTTCACCTCACTACACCCACCCAGCCCTCCCCAGACTCCAAGCCTAGGTCCCATTCCTACTAAGTCCTGCTTTGGTGAGTTGTTAAAGGCCTTGGTCATAACCCTGCCCCACTACCTCCCTACCCCCCACACACTCTCACACACACACACACACACACACACACACACACACACACACACACACACACACACAACCTCCTTCTGCTGCTAGTGTTATTAACTGATTATTCTCTGTTTAAAAAGTCCCAGAACCGCAAGGAATGACACTTCAGAAGTATGATGTGGTGGGGGAGGCGGGGGAGGCCCCCTCAGCACTAACCAGATAGCTGTCTACAGTCTGGAGCTCATCTCATACACAGCCCCTGTGTTTGTGTAGCTTTTTGCAGTTTACAATGTGTATTCACTTTCATCATCATCTTTGGGCCTCACATTGGCATGGATTACCCTCATTTAACAGAAGAGGAAGCTGAGGCTGGGAGAGCTTATGACTTAGCCAAGCATGATAGCTGATTTGAGGGACCTGGTTCTGATCCTGGGTCATCTGACTTCTGGGATCACACATCCCTGTGGTCTTAGATGAGTGATACCAGGAGTCCAGGATAGGGCCTGTGGGTGTACAGGCCTATCTTAAAGGTCTATAATCACCTGTGACTGTCCTGGGTTGGGAAGATCCCCTATCGAGAAGGGATAGGCTACCCACTCCAGTATTCTTGGGCTTCCCTGGTGGCTCAGACAGTAAAGAATTCCCCTGCAACATGGGAGATCTGGGTTTGATCCCTGGGTTGGGAAGATCCTCTGGAGGAGGGCATGGCAACCCATTCCAGTCTTCTGGCCTGGAGAATCTCCATGGACAGAGGAGCCTGGCAGGCCACAGTCCATGGGGTCGCACAGAGTCGGACATGACTGAGTGACTAAGCCAGCACAGCACCTGTGATTGAGGTAGAAAGAAGCATGAAGGGATCAGCTGATGACCTGTCTTTGGATGGAATAAATAGTAAGTAGAAACCTAGCTTGATTTCTCTCTTGTGGCCAAGTTCCCAGCAGACTCTGGTGATGTTTGAGGATGGGTCAAACTCAGCCCTACTTGACTCTGTAAGTGAACGAGATTCTGACTTTCTATCTCATCATCTCTCTCCAGGCCTCTGAGTCAGTTTTCTACCAGTTTCCCTCCACTCTTGACGAGGTGGTCAACATTTAGAGTAAGGCTCTGGAGCCAGTCCCTTTGGGTTCAAATTCTGGTTTTGCCCCTTTCTGGCTGTGTGACTGGAGAATTGCTTCTCCTCTCTGTGCTCCAGTAGCCTCATCTGTAAACAGGAGGCAGTAATGGTACCTTCCTTGTAGGGTTGGTAAGAGTACTAAGCATGTTAAATACATTTTAGAATTGTGCCTAAAATATAGAAAGAAATACTCAGCATTATTTTTGAAAATGGTGAAAAGTCTTAAAAAGCTAAAATTAGAGTTGCTGTATTATCCTGCATACCCAGTCTTGGGCATATATCCAAAAAACTCTGATTTCAAAAGATACATGCAGCTCAGTGTTCACAGCAGCACTATTTACAATAGCCAAGATATGGCAGCAGCCTAAGTGTCCATTGCCAGATGAATGGATAAATAAGATGTGATATTATATATAAATAGAATATACAAAATGGAATACTCCTCAGCCATAAAAAACATGCCATTTGCAGCAATATGGATGGACCTAGAGATGATCATAAATGCAGTAAGCCAGACAGAGAAAGACAAACATCATATATTGCTTATATGTGGAATCTTAAAAAATGAATACAAATGAACTTGTTTAGAGGACAGAAACAGACTCACAGCCTTAGAAAACAAATTGATGGTTACCAAAATGGGGGGAGGGATAAATTAGGAGTTTAGGATTAAAATATACACACTACTATATGTAAAATAGATAACCATCAAGGACCTTCTGTATAGGACAGGGAAGTATACTCAGCATCTTATAACCTATAATGGAAAAGAATCTCTAAAAGAACATTTATATATGAATCATTATGCTGTACATTTGAAACCAGTACAACACTGTAAATTAACTATACTTCAATTAAAATATAGTGAAAAGTTTTTATAAGTAGACCTGGATATGACTACAAAATAATGAGTGATTGGTTGTTGTTGTTTTTAAACAAACTGGAGAATCTCCCAAGGATCCTGTCAAGTCTGAAAAGAGCTCTGAAATTCCTTCCCGAGAATTGCCTTCTGGACCAGACTGCAAACCGTACAAGACAGTCAGTCACACTGCGATCTCACTCTATGAAACTTTGGTCAACTTTAACCCTTTGTTAAATGGAATTGTGTGTGTATGTGACTTTTTCTACTAATATATATATTTTAAAATTTTATCTTATTTTTGGCTGCACAGGCTCTTCGTTGCTGCGTGCTGACTCTCTCTGCTTATGGCAGCTGGAGCCACTCTCTACTTGCAGTGTGCAGGCTTCTCATTGTGGCAGCTTCTCTAGTTGCGGCACACAGGCTCTAGGGAACCTGGCCTTCAGTAGTTGCAGTCTGCGGGCTTAGCTGCGCCACAGCATGGGGGATCTTAGTTCCCAGACAAGGGATTGAACCCGTGTCCCCCGCATTGGCAGGTGGATTCTTAACCACTAGAACACCAGGAAAGTCCCTGTATGACCTTTTCAATTGGCAGATTAAAAGAAAACAAGATGACATCAGGAATCTAGTTTGTATTTAGATGCAGGATCCCAGTTTCTCATACCCACAGTTCAGTTTCCAGGCCTGTCCGATGAGAGAGAAGATCAGTTCAGTTCAGTTGCTCAGTTGTGTCCGACTCCATGACCTTTTCAATTGGCAGATTAAAAGAAAACAAGATGACATCAGGAATCTAGTTTGTATTTAGATGCAGGATCCCAGTTTCTCATACCCACAGTTCAGTTTCCAGGCCTGTCCAATGAGAGAGAAGATCAGTTCAGTTCAGTTGCTCAGTTGTGTCCGACTCCTTGCAACCCCATGAATTGCAGCACACCAGGCCTCCCTGTCCATCACCAACTCCTGGAGTTCACTCAAACTCATGCCCATCAAGTCAGTGATGCCATCCAGCCATCTCATCCTCTGTCTTCCCCTTCTCCTCCAGCCTTCAATCTTTCCCAGCATCAGGGTCTTTTCCAATGAGTCAATTCTTTGCATCAGGTGGCCAAAGTATCAGAGTTTCAGTTTCAACATCAGTCCTTCCAGTGAATATTCAGGACTGATTTCCTTTAGGACAGACTGGTTGGATCTCATTGCAGTCCAAGGGACTCTTAAGAGTCTTCTCTAGCACCTCAGTTCAAAAGCATCAATTCTTCGGCATTCAGCTTTATGGTCCAACTCTCACATCCATACATGACTACTGGAAAACCATAGCCTTGACTAGATGGACCTTTGTTGGCAAAGTAATGTCTGCTTTTTAATATGCTGTCTAGGTTGGTCATAACTTTTATTCCAAGGAGTAAGCATCTTTTAACTTCATGGCTGAGCTCTGCTAAATCTGCTAGTTGACCATCCATTCAAAAATGTCTGTTATCCGTTAGGTACAAATCACTGTGGTAGAGCTCTGGGAGACACAATGATAAATAAGAGAACTTAAGGCCTTTAAAGACCTGTTAATCTTCAAAAACATATTTGGTTAAAGCATGAGTACAGGACATTGTTCATTTTTAGGGAAGATAAAGCAGATTCATGTTCCCAACAAGAAGGCCCCAATCAAAAATAAATTTCTGATGAACTCTGTTATTAAACATTTAAAATATCAGATTGCCCTTTTCTCTATACACTGCAGTTAATCCATGTTGAGCTGCAACATTTCCACCATTTGTAAGTGCCACGTTGTAGGTTATATATGCCACTTTCTTCCAGGACCCTAAGCTTGGCTCTTCCTCTGTAATGAAAGTGAAAGTGAAGTCACTCAGTCACGTCCCACTCTTTGTGACCCCGTGGACTGTAGCCTACTACGCTCCTCCATCCATGGGATTTTCCAGGCAAGAGTACTGGAGTGGTTTGTCATTTCCTTCTCCAGAGGATCTTCCCAACCCAGGGATCAAACTCCCGCGTTGTAGGCAGATGCTTTAGGGAAATCCTAAAGCACTGTAGGGAAATCCTCTGTAATAGGAGTCAGTAATACCTGTCCCCAGGGCATCCTGGGGATTTGGTGATTATTAAATAAGAGAATGCACATAAAACCACTTTGTAAATCATAATCCTACTCTTCAAGGGTTACTTACTGTTCACAGAAGGAGTCATTCAACATATTTTTATTCATTTGCATCTGCTCATTATACTGCCTTTTCCAAGGTATGAAAACAGTGCTGTAGGTCCAGATTTCCAGCAAGAAGGACCAGAACCAAAGAGGATTTGAAGGGAATTTGCAGTACCCAGGATTCCATTAAGCAGTGGATTGAGGGTTTGCTGTAATATTTACTAAATCAGCACTTCTCAAACTTTAGTACATGCATGAATCACCTGGGAGTCACGTTCACATACAGATTCTGAATCAGTGGTGCTGGGATAGGGCCTGAGATTCTGCTCTTCTGCCAGACCTCCTGGTAAAATCAATGCTGCTGGTCCAAGGAATGCAATTGGAGGAACAATGTTCCAAGGTTCATAATCAGCAGGGACGAGAAGGTGCAACCTCGGGCCCCAGGAGGTAGATCTCCAGGAAGTCTGAGTTGAGAGCTGTGGCTGCAACTCTGTGCCCCTGCTTCCTTTCCATCCCCTCCCGGAAGAGGCTATTATCTTCCTGAGCTGTGCATTTGCTCTGAATGTTGGAGGGAGAAAATGTGCGTTGTGAGTACTTGGGGAAAGGAGGAGGAAGGAGGGAGATTATTCCCATCATGTATAGTAACTGTTCTTGTAGGTGACACGCTGCGTTTCTCCCTGGTGGGATGGTGGTCTAGAGATAGCACAGTGAGCCAGTTCCTGCCTCCAGCATCTGATGAGGCAGCACAGCAGAATCCAGTGTAGACCAGAACTGTTTTTTGTTGGGGGGGCTACCAGTGAAGGTAGCTGAAGAGTATTGACTTAGGTGTTTCAAAAAACTGAGGAGTAAGCAATCAGAGGGTGCTCCCACCACCAACCCCCCCCTTTTTTTGCCAGCTTGCTAGCACTGGCAAAGCACTTGGTAGCACTTTGCCATCATGCTGTCTGCTAGCAGCCCCAAAACTTCCCCTGCAGGGTCTGTCTTGTTCTGCATCTAAGTACCTCAGTTCTCCTCACCCCAACATTATTCCTTCTTCTCCTATTACATCAAAATTCCCTCTTTTTTTCTCCTAGCATAGCTGAATTCTGTCAGTTGCTGGGAAGGCAATCTAATCCAACTAATTCATATTAAGGTATTTTGTTGTTGTTGTTTTAATCACTAAGTCGTGTCCGACTCTTTTGCAATCCCTGGCGGACTGTAGCCCTCCAGGGTCCTCTGTCCATGGGATTCTCCAGGCAAGAATACTGGAGTGGGTTGCCATTTCCTTCTCCAGGGGATCTTCTGAGCCAGGGATCGAACCTGTGTCTCCTACATTGCAGACAGATTCTTTACCACTGAGATGCCTGGGAAGCCTGTATTAAGGCATACATGACTGTTAATCCAACTTGTAAATTCTTGAGTTTTGATGAGCTATGATACACATGGATTTCTCTCCACTTCTCCCAGAGCCAAAGCCCTAGGGAGACCTGAAGCCTTGCAGAGATCTCTTTTGCTATACATGATGATTCCTCAGGAGTCTTAAGTATGAGGACAAAATCTAGGTATATCTGGTACAGGTGTGTTTGTTCTGGAGGAAAGCTTTCTCTTCCTCCCCTGCAGGCCACCAGTAAAAGCAGGAGGCTGTGATATAAACGGAAGTTTGCTGTAGTGGTGTAACTTTCACACTGAGTCCTGTGGTGCATTCTTAAGGGCTGTCACACGTGCGCGCGCGTGCGCGTGTGTGTGTGTGTGTGTAGTGACCAAGAAATGCTTTGTGCTGCTCCCCTTTGATCTGTCTTGTTTTTTAAACTTCTGTGTGAAGTTTATTTGAAAAAAAGGTGATCTTAAATCTGAGAAGGCTTATAAGTGACTGCTTCAGGTGAGCAGAGCTGAAATGGGGCAGGGGGCTATTGATTCCACTCTAGGGCTTTCTGTGCAATTTCATTTCTATTTATCCATGTTCGTGTGTAGTCCTTTGCTTCAGATTTAAAAAAATGAATAATGAAAGGAAAAAGCTTTGCTACTAGAAAAAGTTTGGAACTCCTTGCCGAGTAGAAAGACAGAATAGGTTTTGGGACACCTGGGGTCTCTGGCTGTTATGCTGTAAGCTTCTCTGTGACCCTGGGCAAGCTCTGAGGATTTCCTCAACTGTGAATAGTGTCCTTCCTGTCCCCTGTTTGACCCTGAGATTCTGTGAGAAACAGCTGTTGGCAGCTGTGGGGGCAGGCCTGTCCCTCCCAGACCCCTCTGTGTCCTGGAAAGGCCTGGGTCTGACACCCAGCCTGTGGGTTGACCTGACCCCCAGCCCCAGCCTGGCAGATGATTTATGGGCTGGAGAGGAAGGGAAATTTTGACCAAATTGCTCTGTGCTTTACTTACCTCAGGGATCCGTGGGGAGAGTTCTTATGGAACAAAGAGTGATTGGGCAGGTTTCCAGCAGAGTGCATGGGCCGCGCTCCTGAGCTGAGTTTAGTCTGTGTACGGATGTGAGAGCTGGATCATAAAGAAGGGTGAGTGCCAAAGAATTGATGCTTTCGACCTGTGCTGTTGGAGAAGACTCTTGAGAGTCTCTTGGACAGCAAGGAGATCAACCTAGTCCATCCTAAAGGAAATCAACCCTGACTATTCATTGGAAGGACTGGTGCTGAAGCTGAAGCTCCAATACTTTGGTCACCTGATGTGAAGAACTGACTCATTTGAAAAGACCCTGATGCTGGGAAAGACTGAGGGCAGGAGAAGAAGGGGGTGACAGAGGATAGGATGGTTGGGTGCCATCACTGACTCAGTGGACATGAGTGTGAGCAAACTCCGGGAGATGGCGAAGGACAGGGAAGCCTGGCATGCTGCAAGCAGTCCATGAGTTAGCAAAGAATCAGATACAACTTAGGGACCAAACAACAGCAACGAAAGTGCTTACTGAGTACTGTTTGAAGGCTTGGGTTTCCTGTGGGTGAAAAGGAGTTCCACAGGACAGCTCTGCCTTCAAAGAGCCAGAGAGAAAAGACACACCAACTATTTAGTTTAGAAAAGAGGTTTGCGGGGGAGTACCTTCTGCAAATACTTGCTGGTTCTTACATGAGTGAGGAACCGCATCTTGTTCATCTCTGTGTTCTCAGCGTCTGCATGCAAGACTCCAGTAGTCAACTCGCATTTACCGAGCACTTCTAGATGCCGCAAGACAGAACCATCCCTGTTTTTCAGGCATTTTCAACCCTGAGGGCAAGTGTGGGGTGGTGGGCGTTCAGGGGAGTAGACAGAATAACCCAGGGCAGTAAGAGCCGTGGTGGACGATGAATCACCCACACAGAGACATCTGTTGTTACGGTCAAGGCAACCTCTGCGCTCCTGGCTGGGCTTCCTGGCACTTCGCCTGGGTCTGTTCTGGGGCTGGGCCCACCGAGAAGAGAGCTAGGGACCCAGGCAGAGAGCTCTGCCTATGTGGAGACCCGTCTCTGTGCATACATGAGCCTCAACATCCAGACCCAGCCTCTAGGAGACCCGGAAGCATGTCTGTCCTAGAGTGGACAGCGGGCTGGCAGGAGGGCTGAGGGACACCGTCCATCTCCTGGCTGACCAGGGGCGTGCTGTGTTGAGACACTCTGCCCTGAGGGAGTGCCGGGACCTGCCTGCTCTCAAGATTGAGGCAGGAATGTGCCTGTCTCACCAGTCCCGGCCCCATCTGGGGCCCTGGGTGCTCTGTGGGTCTGTGTCTCTGAGTAAGGAGGGGATTTCTGGGATACTCTGGAGCAGGAAGGGGCAGCCTGTAGCCAGGGTGAAAACATCTGTTCTGAACCTTGATACCTATTGTCTGATTTATTCCTCCTTCACCTTTCAGAAACTGTTTATCAAGCACCAAGGATATGCCAGGTTTATGCTATTTTCACATTTCTCTAATTAAAATTTCTCAACCATCCTGTAAGTTAGTGTATTATTTTCATTTGACAGGTGAGGAAACTGAAGTGTGATGAGCTAATACTAAACTCATATTTATCAGTATTGAACATGTACCAGATACTGTTCTGGGCATTTGCAGGTAGCAGGGCATTTAATCTACATCACAGCCTCTGAAGCGGTTGTCATCCCCGTGTGCTGATGTGGGAACAGAGGCACAGAGAAGCTAAGAAACTCACCCGTTTCCAGAGCCTGCTGGAAACAGAGCTGGCTTAGAGTTATCCTGGTGTCCTCCCCAGATCTGAGCCCCCAGCTTTCAGAGCCCTCCAGCGTGGGCCGTGTGGGCGATGACAACGACACCCTGCAGCAGCTGGTGAGGCAGGCCTGACTGGTGGGCTTCTAGAGGGAAGCGGCCAGGTTAGACGCCAGGATCTGTTCTAGGTTGCAGTTTGGGTAGAAAAACAGATCATGTCAGAGGTGACACATACCTTCCTGATGACGTCTTGACAATTATGCTTAAAATTAGGTGCCAAATCCTGTAATGACTTAGAGTGGACTTAGAGGAGCCGGGAAGGATTGGCAGCCTCCAGGGCACCTGGTGCTGCTAACTGGGGTTGGTGATGACAGCGGTGGGAGGAGGGTGGCCCAAGCTGTGACTCGGAGCCACTTGCCCAACAGAGGCTTCGGCTTCTGCAGGGAAGACGGGGCTGGGTGGAGGAGAGTTTGGACAGAAATCTGCTTCTAAGAGGGCTTGGACCTGTTCTCTCTACCTGGTCCCACTCTCCAGGGTTGTGGGCACAGGGAGGATAGTGAGTGAACTGAAAGTCGCTGTCATGTCCAACTCTTTGCGACCCCATGGACTATAGAGTCCATGGAATTCTCCAGGCCAGAATACTGGAGTGGGTAGCCTTTCCCTTCTCCAGGGGATCTTCGCAACCCAGGGATCAAACCCAGGTCTCTTGCATTTCAGGCGGATTCTTTACCATCTGGGCCACGAGGGAAGCCCAAGAATACTGGAGTGGGTAGCCTATCCCTTCTCCAGCGGATCCTCCCAACCCAGGAATCAAACTGGGGTCTCCTGCATTGCAGGCAGATTCTTTACCAACTGAGTTATGATATGGTTCTAAAGTCAAATCCATTTGAGGGCAGGGATGAGGAAATAAGCCCTCTGTGAGCATGGGGCCCAAGGAGCATGAGAGTTGGCATCATTTTCTTCCTATGGGAAATGCCTTCTGCTCTGCAGTTGATCAAATTGGCCATTGGGATGGACTGCGTAAATGGCTGTATGGGTAGTCCTGCCTTTAAAGGGACAAGCCCCTTTAACAGTTTGGGGCCCCCTTTAGCCAGCTGTGAAATAGGCAAGTTCTGCTTCTGCAGGCGTGCTCAACAGCTCCCTATCTTTCTCCATGCCACAGTAATGGCAACACAGGACCACTTATAGTCAGTTCCCCCTGCCCATGTATGGTAAGAACTTGAGGCAACCTACAGCACGAAGCATACAGAATTTGAAAATAAAGGTGGAGATCAAAAGACACATGACCTCCAGAAGATTACGATTTATCAATTCTGTGGCAAAGCTTGGACATCTCATTTCTACCAAGCTCTCCCTGATTCTGTTCCACCCTCAAGTGTGAGAACCACTGGTGCAAAGGAAAGAGGAAGGAAACACACCCAAGATCTAGGTCATTATCGTTGACCATTATCACTGACCACCAAGGCAACAAAAGGGAAATAAGATAGATTATGTCATTTTCATTATCTGAAATGAGGAAGGCTATAGGTTTTTCAGGGTAGACAGACATGTTCATGGTACTAATTTCTTTAAAAAGCCACTGCCTGCTGCATCCTGTTCCGAAGGATGCTAAACAACATAATGGATAAATTGGGGGGCAGGGGAGATGCCTTGCATCCCTAAAGGGGATTTGTTGTGCTGATTACCCCAGGAGCTGCAGTCTATCCTGGGGATGCCAGGCCCACTCTGTAGCAGGACCTGCTCACATTCTGATGCCATCTTTTCCTGAAATCAGCCAGTAGAAGGGTCATCACCAGGAGGAAGAGTGGGGTGACTCTGAGTAAAGGGCCATGTGTGGGGGATGAGGGGTTGCCTCTGTGGTGAGTTTGAAGGTATTGCCTGAAATGAATGCCTGTGTGACCAAACGGGCCCACGGCACTCCCCTTTAGTGTACCCTTAAGTCACAGCTTAGTAACAGTCAGAGGAGAGGTAAGGAAAAAACTGGTTAACACTGTCTGATGCTACAAAAGACCTAAAGTTCCTTTTGGACAATACAATCAGGGCAGATGTTTGCAACATACATGACAAAGCGTTCAGGTTACAAATATGTAAAGAGCTTTTATAAACAATAAGAAAAAGGCAAACACCCCAGTGGAAAAATAAGCAAGGAGGCATGTATAAGGCAGTTCAGATTACCAACAAGCATAGGAAAAAGATGTCCATTCTTACTAGTAATCAACTATAAGTTAATAATAAATTTAATTCATCAGATATAATCGGATATCATCTTTCAGATAGGAAAATGGTAAAGCTGAAAAACACAGTGAACAAGTTCAAGGGGTTATTTAGGACTGTTAGGAGTATTATTGAGACAGTCTTCCTGGGAGATAATTTGTCAAGTATCATAAACCTTAAAAATGTAAATAACTTTTGACCAAGGGTTCTACCTGGAACTTACCTTCAGAAAAGATAATCAGGGATGTACATAAATATTTATATATAGTAGTATCTATAATAGTCTTAATTATAGTAAAAATTAGAAGTAATGTAAATGTCCAGGGACTTCCCTGGTGATCCAGTGGTTAAGACATTGGAAGTAGCCTTCCAGTGCAGGGGGCATGGGTTCTATCCCTGATTAGGGAACTAAGATCCCACATGCCACGTGATGTGCCAAGAAAAGGATACTATAAATATCCAAAATTAAGAATTTGCTTTAAAAATCATGGTTTATTTATAAGGTGGCATATTATTTAAAATCAGGAGTGAAACACGATTTTCAGTAATGTGAGTAATATTCATGATCTATTGTTAAGTAGAAAAAATTTTTAAAGCAGTTTCCAAAATAGTACGTATGGCATCATCCCAGTCCCATTAAAAACATGAACAAACAAAAAAAGACTATAGTATGTGCTGAAAAAAAATCTAAGAGAGCAGACACCAAAATGATAGCAATGGTTATCTCAGGAAGCTTCCTCTTTGTGCTTTTTTAAAATAATGAGCATGCTCCTTTTGTAATAAACAACTATCAAGAACGTGTTCTTTTCCTAATGAGTCTGCCGGTGAGGTGCTCTGACTGCACAGAGGGCTGGCTGTGAGCGACAAGTCCTCCACTCACTTCCTGTTGGCTCAGTTTAGCTCTTCTTTTCTGCAAGTAGCAGAATGCCTACTTCATGCTCAGCGTTCAGCAGACCCCAACAGATGAGTAGGACAGTTCGTACTCCCCAGGCTGCGACGGGCTGGTTGCTGAATAAGGCGAATGCCTTGGTCCTTTGTTATGGAAGTATCTCTGCCATGTGATGTGTTCAGCATTTTGCTGGATATGAAGATGGTACCGGGGCATCTTGCTGAGTGCCTGAGATCTGTTCTTTTTTTTTTTTTTTTTTTAATTTTTTGGCTGTGCTGGGTCTTTGTTGCGATGCACAGGCTCTTCATTGCTGCATGCGGGCTTTCTCTAGCTACAGCGAGCAGGGTCTACTTTCCACTTGCAGTGGCTTCTCTCATTGCGGAACACAGGCTCCAAGACACGTGGCTTCAGTAGCTGCAGGATCCTCGGGGAATGTGGACCCGGGGGATGTGCAGAGTTCACAGGAGAGGGGCTGGGAACAGAACTCTCGGCACTAGAGAGGTCTGGCAAGTTGGGAGGGAACCATGATAGAAGATATCAGGGACGACCCTGCCCCTACATGGTAATAACAGAACCTCGACCTGCTGGGTCTTCCCATCCTCCTGTTTTAGTCCCTTTCTTGCTCTGCAGCATGAGCTCATGCTAAAGATCACATCCCTTATGGTCCAGTCTCCTGGGCTTTGCTCAGGCTGTGAAGGCCAACTGGCTGGTGTTTCTCGGATCAAGTGAGCTGACCTGTGTTCCTGAAGTTCTTTTCATTAATCAAATGTACATCTGATGGTCAGGAACTTGGGTGATGAATGGGGAACCCTACCCAAGTGAATGTTGTTGGCTGCTGGCCACTTGTCCTTTTCTACCACCCCCACAAAGAGGAGAGGAAAGGGCAAGCTCAGCTTCCCGATAGACTTCCTCGAGAAAGTGGCCACTTGACGGGGAGGAAGTGAGGAAGCAACGTGTTGACTCAGGGCCTTCCCAGAATAAAGCATTTGTGTTTTACTCCAGCTGTAGCCAGCTTATTCCTTTCTGCCTGTCTGAACTCAGCTTTCTCTGTCTGTTTGGCTGCACCCTATAGGCCTGCAAACCCTGTACTTGCCCAGCTTCAAGACCAAAGAAAGAGCCTGGAGTCAGCAACAGAGATATCAGTGGCTTAATGGATGGGGTGGGATGAATCTTACATGGCTGAAACGAGGTCCTGGAGCAACATCTCCACGTGTACAACAGATAGCAGGCAGGACAGGGCAGCAGTCTTCACTCCTGATGGGAGGTGGAGGGTTACCAGTTATAGAGGGAATTGATGTCAAGTTGGCTCATCAGTTACCAGGGAAACCAGCAGTGGCCCATGCTCCTCACTGCTCCTTTCATCAGCTATCATGGTGGAGATGTTCTGATTTAAAGGTTAGAACAATCACAAGCTGAGACTAGGGGCAACTATGTGGGCATTCACTGATTAGGCTCTAAGATTAAGAGAGAAATTCAGTGAGGTGAGTACGGTGTAGGTGAGGCAGGGACTGGTGGAGCAGGGGATGTGCAGAGAGCAAGAGAACAGCCATCTTGAGTGGCCTGATCATACGCTGTCAACCTGGTTCAAATCCCACCTGCTCCTTAAGACTTCCCCTGACTCCCCTTGGCCAATACTCTCTCTGCTGAACTGCTGCAGGACTTGCCGCTGCCCATGCACTTGACCCCGTGGCAGCTATTTCTAGACATCCATGCCATATTTCTTTTTCCATGAGCNAGTGGCCTGATCATACGCTGTCAACCTGGTTCAAATCCCACCTGCTCCTTAAGACTTCCCCTGACTCCCCCTTGGCCAATACTCTCTCTGCTGAACTGCTGCAGGACTTGACGCTGCCCATACACTTGACCCCGTGGCAGCTATTTCTAGACATCCATGCCATATTTCTTTTTCCATGAGCATTTGTCTGATCTCTCCAGTTGACTATGAGTCCTTCAAGTTATGGGGGTATGTCTGGTCTGTAGCATTTGGGGCACTGATCCATACATGAGGGACGGAGGAGTAAATTAGTAAATAGATGGACTGGTGAATGGACCATTAGGTAGATGGGTAAATGGGTAGTTAGGTGACTAGACGGGCAGGTGGGTGGATGGTGGGTGATGGGTGGTACCTTCCATGGCTAACACTTCAAGCCATAGTAGCCTACCTCATGTCTGTGTCTAGAATCTAGACTCCAGACTAAGGGAAATACCAGAGGACACTGAGCTATATTTTCAGTGAAAACCTTCCTCCAAAAAGCCAAGTCCAAGTTAAACTGAGCTTAATTAATTTCAGGCCTTGGGCTTGTGGGCTCCTGTTCATTTGACAACAGCATCAAAACGTGCTTAGACTTAAAAATAGATTCCAAAATGTAACCACAGCTCAGCCTGACTTGGCTCTGCTCAACAATTCCTTCCTTTTTGTGCTTTAGGAATTTTTTCTGTGTGCCTCCCAGCCCCCAAATAAAGAGTCAGAGGAAGGAAGTTAGTCTGAGGGACAGGGAACTGAATGAGCTAAGCTGTGCAGGCAGCTGCCACTAGCCAGCACAGGCAGACACCTGTGACGTGATGGATGGGGGCTATTTGTAGGTCAGGGTTTAGCTCCCTGGAAACTTCTGGTTCCTGATACTTAATCCCAAAGTGTGTTCCTTACTGTTGATCCTGAGTTTGGTTTGGTCAGAGTGACTTCTTTTTTTTTAATATTGACTTATGTATTTATTTTGGCTGCAGCAGGTCTTTAGTGGACTCTTAGTTGCAGCATGTGGGCTCTGATTCCCTGGCCAGGGATCAAACCTGGGTCCCCTGCATTGGGAGCTAACCACTGAGTTTGGTTTGGTCAGAGTGACTTCTTTTTTTTTAATATTGACTTATGTATTTATTTTGGCTGCAGCAGGTCTTTAGTGGACTCTTAGTTGCAGCATGTGGGCTCTGATTCCCTGGCCAGGGATCAAACCTGGGTCCCCTGCATTGGGAGCTAACCACTGGACCACAGAAAAGCCCCAGAGTAACTTTTGAAAAGAATAGAAAATAACTTTGAGAATTATCTCATCAGTGTTTTCTGTTTCTCCTTTTTTTCCCTCCCTTTTTCCTTACAGTGTGGAATTGCTTTGGGATCATCAAAGAGCATGCTTCCATGCTATTGAGTAGACTTCTCAAATCATATTCCCTGGAACCCTTGGGGTTCCAGAAAGCCCCTTTGGGCATCATGTGGTTAGGTTCGCTAAGTTGTATCTCTTTGCAACCTCATGCACTGCAGCACTCTAGGCTTTCCTGTCCTTCACTGTCTCCCAGAGTTTGTTAGGCTGGCAGGAGGGCTGAGGGACACCGTCCATCTCCTGGCTGACCAGGGGCGTGCTGTGTTGAGACACTCTGCCCTGAGGGAGCGCCGGGACCTGCCTGCTCTCAAGATTGAGGCAGGAATGTGCCTGTCTCACCAGTCCCGGCCCCATCTGGGGCCCTGGGTGCTCTGTGGGTCTGTGTCTCTGAGTAAGGAGGGGATTTCTGGGATACTCTGGAGCAGGAAGGGGCAGCCTGTAGCCAGGGTGAAAACATCTGTTCTGAACCGTGATACCTATTGTCTGATTTATTCCTCCTTCACCTTTCAGAAACTGTTTATCAAGCACCAAGGATATGCCAGGTTTATGCTATTTTCACATTTCTCTAATTAAAATTTCTCAACCATCCTGTAAGTTAGTGTATTATTTTCATTTGACAGGTGAGGAAACTGAAGTGTGATGAGCTAATACTAAACTCATATTTATCAGTATTGAACATGTACCAGATACTGTTCTGGGCATTTGCAGGTAGCAGGGCATTTAATCTACATCACAGCCTCTGAAGCGGTTGTCATCCCCGTGTGCTGATGTGGGAACAGAGGCACAGAGAAGCTAAGAAACTCACCCAAGTTTCCAGAGCCTGCTGGAAACAGAGCTGGCTTAGAGTTATCCTGGTGTCCTCCCCAGATCTGAGCCCCCAGCTTTCAGAGCCCTCCAGCGTGGGCCGTGTGGGCGATGACAACGACACCCTGCAGCAGCTGGTGAGGCAGGCCTGACTGGTGGGCTTCTAGAGGGAAGCGGCCAGGTTAGACGCCAGGATCTGTTCTAGGTTGCAGTTTGGGTAGAAAAACAGATCATGTCAGAGGTGACACATACCTTCCTGATGACGTCTTGACAATTATGCTTAAAATTAGGTGCCAAATCCTGTAATGACTTAGAGTGGACTTAGAGGAGCCGGGAAGGATTGGCAGCCTCCAGGGCACCTGGTGCTGCTAACTGGGGTTGGTGATGACAGCGGTGGGAGGAGGGTGGCCCAAGCTGTGACTCGGAGCCACTTGCCCAACAGAGGCTTCGGCTTCTGCAGGGAAGACGGGGCTGGGTGGAGGAGAGTTTGGACAGAAATCTGCTTCTAAGAGGGCTTGGACCTGTTCTCTCTACCTGGTCCCACTCTCCAGGGTTGTGGGCACAGGGAGGATAGTGAGTGAACTGAAAGTCGCTGTCATGTCCAACTCTTTGCGACCCCATGGACTATAGAGTCCATGGAATTCTCCAGGCCAGAATACTGGAGTGGGTAGCCTTTCCCTTCTCCAGGGGATCTTCGCAACCCAGGGATCAAACCCAGGTCTCTTGCATTTCAGGCGGATTCTTTACCATCTGGGCCACGAGGGAAGCCCAAGAATACTGGAGTGGGTAGCCTATCCCTTCTCCAGCGGATCCTCCCAACCCAGGAATCAAACTGGGGTCTCCTGCATTGCAGGCAGATTCTTTACCAACTGAGTTATGATATGGATCTAAAGTCAAATCCATTTGAGGGCAGGGATGAGGAAATAAGCCCTCTGTGAGCATGGGGCCCAAGGAGCATGAGAGTTGGCATCATTTTCTTCCTATGGGAAATGCCTTCTGCTCTGCAGTTGATCAAATTGGCCATTGGGATGGACTGCGTAAATGGCTGTATGGGTAGTCCTGCCTTTAAAGGGACAAGCCCCTTTAACAGTTTGGGGCCCCCTTTAGCCAGCTGTGAAATAGGCAAGTTCTGCTTCTGCAGGCGTGCTCAACAGCTCCCTGTCTTTCTCCATGCCACAGTAATGGCAACACAGGACCACTTATAGTCAGTTCCCCCTGCCCATGTATGGTAAGAACTTGAGGCAACCTACAGCACGAAGCATACAGAATTTGAAAATAAAGGTGGAGATCAAAAGACACATGACCTCCAGAAGATTACGATTTATCAATTCTGTGGCAAAGCTTGGACATCTCATTTCTACCAAGCTCTCCCTGATTCTGTTCCACCCTCAAGTGTGAGAACCACTGGTGCAAAGGAAAGAGGAAGGAAACACACCCAAGATCTAGGTCATTATCGTTGACCATTATCACTGACCACCAAGGCAACAAAAGGGAAATAAGATAGATTATGTCATTTTCATTATCTGAAATGAGGAAGGCTATAGGTTTTTCAGGGTAGACAGACATGTTCATGGTACTAATTTCTTTAAAAAGCCACTGCCTGCTGCATCCTGTTCCGAAGGATGCTAAACAACATAATGGATAAATTGGGGGGCAGGGGAGATGCCTTGCATCCCTAAAGGGGATTTGTTGTGCTGATTACCCCAGGAGCTGCAGTCTATCCTGGGGATGCCAGGCCCACTCTGTAGCAGGACCTGCTCACATTCTGATGCCATCTTTTCCTGAAATCAGCCAGTAGAAGGGTCATCACCAGGAGGAAGAGTGGGGTGACTCTGAGTAAAGGGCCATGTGTGGGGGATGAGGGGTTGCCTCTGTGGTGAGTTTGAAGGTATTGCCTGAAATGAATGCCTGTGTGACCAAACGGGCCCACGGCACTCCCCTTTAGTGTACCCTTAAGTCACAGCTTAGTAACAGTCAGAGGAGAGGTAAGGAAAAAACTGGTTAACACTGTCTGATGCTACAAAAGACCTAAAGTTCCTTTTGGACAATACAATCAGGGCAGATGTTTGCAACATACATGACAAAGCGTTCAGGTTACAAATATGTAAAGAGCTTTTATAAACAATAAGAAAAAGGCAAACACCCCAGTGGAAAAATAAGCAAGGAGGCATGTATAAGGCAGTTCAGATTACCAACAAGCATAGGAAAAAGATGTCCATTCTTACTAGTAATCAACTATAAGTTAATAATAAATTTAATTCATCAGATATAATCGGATATCATCTTTCAGATAGGAAAATGGTAAAGCTGAAAAACACAGTGAACAAGTTCAAGGGGTTATTTAGGACTGTTAGGAGTATTATTGAGACAGTCTTCCTGGGAGATAATTTGTCAAGTATCATAAACCTTAAAAATGTAAATAACTTTTGACCAAGGGTTCTACCTGGAACTTACCTTCAGAAAAGATAATCAGGGATGTACATAAATATTTATATATAGTAGTATCTATAATAGTCTTAATTATAGTAAAAATTAGAACTAATGTAAATGTCCAGGGACTTCCCTGGTGATCCAGTGGTTAAGACATTGGAAGTAGCCTTCCAGTGCAGGGGGCATGGGTTCTATCCCTGATTAGGGAACTAAGATCCCACATGCCATGTGATGTGCCAAGAAAAGGATACTATAAATATCCAAAATTAAGAATTTGCTTTAAAAATCATGGTTTATTTATAAGGTGGCATATTATTTAAAATCAGGAGTGAAACACNTCCAGTGCAGGGGGCATGGGTTCTATCCCTGATTAGGGAACTAAGATCCCACATGCCACGTGATGTGCCAAGAAAAGGATACTATAAATATCCAAAATTAAGAATTTGCTTTAAAAATCATGGTTTATTTATAAGGTGGCATATTATTTAAAATCAGGAGTGAAACACGATTTTCAGTAATGTGAGTAATATTCATGATATATTGTTAAGTAGATAAAATTTTTAAAGCAGTTTCCAAAATAGTACATATGGCATCATCCCAGTCCCATTAAAAACATGAACAAACAAAAAAAGACTATAGTATGTGCTGAAAAAAAATCTAAGAGAGCAGACACCAAAATGATAGCAATGGTTATCTCAGGAAGCTTCCTCTTTGTGCTTTTTAAAAATAATGAGCATGCTCCTTTTGTAATAAACAACTATCAAGAACGTGTTCTTTTCCTAATGAGTCTGCCGGTGAGGTGCTCTGACTGCACAGAGGGCTGGCTGTGAGCGACAAGTCCTTCACTCACTTCCTGTTGGCTCAGTTTAGCTCTTCTTTTCTGCAAGTAGCAGAATGCCTACTTCATGCTCAGCGTTCAGCAGACCCCAACAGATGAGTAGGATAGTTCGTACTCCCCAGGCTGCGACGGGCTGGTTGCTGACTAAGGCGAATGCCTTGGTCATTTGTTATGGAAGTATCTCTGCCATGTGATGTGTTCAGCATTTTGCTGGATATGAAGATGGTACCGGGGCATCTTGCTGAGTGCCTGAGATCTGTTCTTTTTTTTTTTTTTTAATTTTTTGGCTGTGCTGGGTCTTTGTTGCAATGCACAGGCTCTTCATTGCTGCATGCGGGCTTTCTCTAGCTACAGCGAGCAGGGTCTACTTTCCACTTGCAGTGGCTTCTCTCATTGCGGAACACAGGCTCCAAGACACATGGCTTCAGTAGCTGCAGGATCCTCGGGGGATGTGGACCATGGGGATGTGCAGAGTTCACAGGAGAGGGGCTGGGAACAGAACTCTCGGCACTAGAGAGGTCTGGCAAGTTGGGAGGGAACCATGATAGAAGATATCAGGACGACCCTGCCCCTACATGGTAATAACAGAACCTCGACCTGCTGGGTCTTCCCATCCTCCTGTTTTAGTCCCTTTCTTGCTCTGCAGCATGAGCTCATGCTAAAGATCACATCCCTTATGGTCCAGTCTCCTGGGCTTTGCTCAGGCTGTGAAGGCCAACTGGCTGGTGTTTCTGGAATCAAGTGAGCTGACCTGTGTTCCTGAAGTTCTTTTCATTAATCAAATGTACATCTGATGGTCAGGAACTTGGGTGACGAATGGGGAACCCTACCCAAGTGAATGTTGTTGGCTGCTGGCCACTTGTCCTTTTCTACCACCCCCACAAAGAGGAGAGGAAAGGGCAAGCTCAGCTTCCCGATAGACTTCCTCGAGAAAGTGGCCACTTGACGGGGAGGAAGTGAGGAAGCAACGTGTTGACTCAGGGCCTTCCCAGAATAAAGCATTTGTGTTTTACTCCAGCTGTAGCCAGCTTATTCCTTTCTGCCTGTCTGAACTCAGCTTTCTCTGTCTGTTTGGCTGCACCCTATAGGCCTGCAAACCCTGTACTTGCCCAGCTTCAAGACCAAAGAAAGAGCCTGGAGTCAGCAACAGAGATATCAGTGGCTTAATGGATGGGGTGGGATGAATCTTACATGGCTGAAACGAGGTCCTGGAGCAACATCTCCACGTGTACAACAGATAGCAGGCAGGACAGGGCAGCAGTCTTCACTCCTGATGGGAGGTGGAGGGTTACCAGTTATAGAGGGAATTGATGTCAAGTTGGCTCATCAGTTACCAGGGAAACCAGCAGTGGCCCATGCTCCTCACTGCTCCTTTCATCAGCTATCATGGTGGAGATGTTCTGATTTAAAGGTTAGAACAATCACAAGCTGAGACTAGGGGCAACTATGTGGGCATTCACTGATTAGGCTCTAAGATTAAGAGAGAAATTCAGTGAGGTGAGTAGGGTGTAGGTGAGGCAGGGACTGGTGGAGCAGGGGATGTGCAGAGAGCAAGAGAACAGCCATCTTGAGTGGCCTGATCATACGCTGTCAACCTGGTTCAAATCCCACCTGCTCCTTAAGACTTCCCCTGACTCCCCTTGGCCAATACTCTCTCTGCTGAACTGCTGCAGGACTTGCCGCTGCCCATGCACTTGACCCCGTGGCAGCTATTTCTAGACATCCATGCCATATTTCTTTTTCCATGAGCATTTGCCTGATCTCTCCAGTTGACTATGAGTCCTTCAAGTGTATGTCTGGTCTGTAGCATTTGGGGCACTGATCCATACATGAGGGACGGAGGAGTAAATTAGTAAATAGATGGATTGGTGAATGGACCATTAGGTAGATGGGTAAATGGGTAGTTAGGTGACTAGACAGGCAGGTGGGTGGATGGTGGGTGATGGGTGGTACCTTCCATGGCTAACACTTCAAGCCATAGTAGCCTACCTCATGTCTGTGTCTAGAATCTAAACTCCAGACTAAGGGAAATACCAGAGGACACTGAGCTATATTTTCAGTGAAAACCTTCCTCCAAAAAGCCAAGTCCAAGTTAAACTGAGCTTAATTAATTTCAGGCCTTGGGCTTGTGGGCTCCTGTTCATTTGACAACAGCATCAAAACGTGCTTAGACTTAAAAATAGATTCCAAAATGTAATCACAGCTCAGCCTGACTTGGCTCTGCTCAACAATTCCTTCCTTTTTGTGCTTTAGGAATTTTTTCTGTTTGCCTCCCAGCCCCCAAATAAAGAGTCAGAGGAAGGAAGTTAGTCTGAGGGACAGGGAACTGAATGAGCTAAGCTGTGCAGGCAGCTGCCACTAGCCAGACACCTGTGACGTGATGGATGGGGGCTATTTGTAGGTCAGGGTTTAGCTCCCTGGAAACTTCTGGTTCCTGATACTTAATCCCAAAGTGTGTTCCTTACTGTTGATCTTGAGTTTGGTTTGGTCAGAGTGACTTCTTTTTTTTTTTTTTTTTAATATTGACTTATGTGTTTATTTTGGCTGCAGCAGGTCTTTAATGAACTCTTAGTTGCAGCATGTGGGCTCTGATTCCCTGGCCAGGGATCAAACCTGAGTCCCCTGCATTGGGAGCTAACCACTGGACCACAGAAAAGCCCCAGAGTAACTCTTGAAAAGAATAGAAAATAACTTTGAGAATTATCTCATCAGTGTTTTCTGTTTCTCCTTTTTTTTCCCTCCCTTTTTCCTTACAGTGTGGAATTGCTTTGGGATCACCAAAGAGCATGCTTCCATGCTATTGAGTAGACTTCTCAAATCATGTTCCCTGGAAACCTTGGGGTTCCAGAAAGCCCCTTTGGGCATCACGTGGTTGGGTTCTGAGTAGGTAGCCTGTGAGTTGCTGTTGTTTAGTCGCTAAGTTGTGTCTCTTTGCAACCTCATGCACTGCAGCACTCTAGGCTTTCCTGTCCTTCACTGTCTCCCAGAGTTTGTTCAGATTCATGTCTATTGAGTTGGTGATGCTGTCTAACCATCTCATCCTCTGCCACCCTCTTCTCCTTTGGCCTTTGATCTTTCCCAGCATAAGGGCCTTTTCCAGTGAGTCGATTTTTTGCATCAGGTGGCCAAAGTATTGGAGCTTCAGCTTCAGCATCAGTCCTCCCAGTGAATATTCAGAGTTGATTTCCTTTAGGATTGACTGGTTTGATCTTCTTGCAGTCCAAGGGACTCTCAAGAGTCTTCTCCACCACCACAATTCAAAGGCAGCAATTCTTCAGCGCTCAGCCTTCTTTATGGTCCAACTCTTAGTATCTCTCTCCAAAAAGAAGCACTGCTTTTTCTATGTTTTACATAGTGAGCTTCTTTGCACAATTTGTTGGAGAGAGGGTTCCACACCTCAAATAAATCTTAAAACCGTCATCATGAGGCTAGAAAGTTATGGGCAACATGGTCAGGGATGGGAAGCGGGCTCATAGGCAGTGGTTTGGCTCACGTGCTGGGAGCAAAGGCCCTCTGAACAGCTTGGGCACTCCTGTTTGCCGCCCTTGTGCTGGTGTTTCTGTCTGCTGCAGCTCCACGTGCCACATGGCTGGGCTGCTGAGCCCACGGGTCTCTCACTCCTTGCTTGCACACCTAGTTCCTGACATGCTGCCCCCTGGCATCCGGTAAACTTTTGCTCTTTATTCTCATCTCCTGGGCCTGGAATCTTGACTTGCCATGTGTTCCCCCTTCTGGCAACCTTATATTTCTTCACCCTATTTTAGCTGCCTGAATATCTGATCCCTTGTTTACCCTGACCTCACATGACTGTGTCCGGAAGTGTTTTCTGCCTTCCTGGATCCTGGCACCACTCGGGGACCCTGCCTTTCAACTGCCCCAGTTTTCCCCCACACTGTCTTTTCAAGGGATCTGAGGATGGGGTTCACAAGTGCTAAATCAGGCTCAAGGCTGGGACTGGAAAATGGAGACCATGATCCGGATGTGTCAATCCACTGGCTGGAAGGAATAATTCACATTCACAGAGAGAGAGTTTCCTTAGTGCTTTCACATAGTTGTCCCATTTCTTTCTCATTATAACATGGTGAGATTGGGATTTTCTTTTGGGGGGCGTATAAATATACATTTGCTAAATGAGAGAGGAGACTAACTTCTTGCTATAGAATTTCAATTAACTGATGTAAATCTTTCACCCATAAAAATACCACAACTCCACACTACTGTATATAGAATAGACAACCAACAGTCACCCACTGTATAGCACAGGGAACTCTACTCAGCAGGCTGCGATGACCTGGATGGGAACAGAATCTTCAAAAGAGTGGTGGTGGCTTAATCGCTAAGTCGTCTCTGATGCTTGTGACCCCACGACTGTAGCCTTCCAGGCTCCTCTGTCCATGGGATTCTTCAGGCAAGCATTCTGGAGTGGGTTGCCGTTTCCTTCTCTAGGGGATCTTCCTGACCCAGGAATCAAACCCAGGTCTCCTGCATTGCAGGCAGATTCAAAAAGAGTAGATACATGCATATATATAACTGATACACTCTGCTATATAGCAGGAACTAATGCAACATTGTAAATCAACTATAGTTCAGTAATATATATATATGTATGTATGCACATTATAAAAGAAAGAATACTACAACTCCCTCTTCTTAAGTGTGGGGAGCACACAGTCTCTTCATTCCAAAGAGTGGAGTGTCAGGGAGCAGGGTAACTTTACAATGGAAAAAACCTGCAAATAAGACCTCAGCCAGGTGATCAAGGTTAACATCAACAGTAATAAGTCATATTGATAGTGTGTATCTTAATATGGCATGAGAATAGTCCTTTACCTCTGTGGTCTTCCTTTCAAAATCCCTTAAGGTTTTAAGATCCCCAGATCCTAATTATGAGAAAACTCAATCAAACTGAGAAACGTCCTACAAAATGCCGTACTCAAAATTTGAAGGCATCAAAAACAAGGAAAGTCAAAGCAGCTGTCACCGCCAAGAGAAGCCGGAGGAGACAATGATGACTGAATGCAGTATCCTCAGTGGGATCCAGACTGTTTTCCTTTTTGTGAATTCCTAGGAACCGAGCCACCTTCTCATGTCTCTTTGGGGCCTGCAGAATTCATTCCTCTGGAGTTCTGTTTTCTCAATTAAAATTTGATGTATAATCCAAAATCTTAATGCAAAAGTTCACTTTGCATTTGATAATATTTATTTCAACTATTACTTATCCTGGTGCCACAGAGGGCTGTCTGACCTCCTTGGTCTCAGTGGGGGAAGGTTTCTCACTCAGGTAAAGGCATCGGATAACTCCAAAACACAGACTGTCTACCTGCTGCTAGTTTCCTCTTCAGGAGGGCCAAGGATGCCCTTGGCCAAGACCCCATCCTGGGGCTACCTCTGCCCCAGAATTCACAGCTGGCCCCCATGCACATGTTCAGGGCTTGGCAGGGACACTGCAGCCTGGGCAGAGACTGCAGATGAAAGGTGAGATTGGAATATTCTTATGTCTGTGTTGCACACAAGGAAACTGAGGGTCAGAGTCACATGATTTACTAAAAGTAATAGAGCTAGAAATAGAACCTCGGTCTATTGACTGTAAATCCTGGAGTTAAGTCTAGGAGACCAGAAACAGATTTTTTGCTATGGTGATGGGAGGAATATCTTTGTTCATGGGAGTGGCTGATTGGAGACGGGATGTGTTGAAAAGGATGGTGTGTTTGTGTGCGTTGTGTGTGTGTGTGTGTGTATGTATTGGGGGGGCAGGATAAGAGGCCGGATCACTCAAGTTTGGCCAGGCAGAGGAGTGGGGAGGGGGCTGGTGACACCATCCCCAGACAGGCTCTTGCCCTGGAATCAGGGGGTGGGTCCTCTGGGACTGGGCTGATCTGGTTCCTGTGGACTGTGGATTTGAGCTCCTCCTGCTCACGCTTTTGACACATGCTGGCTGAAGGTTCCATTCCCCCACTTCCCCGGCTGCACCTGGGGTGGCCTTGACTGGAAACTTCTAAGCACTGTCTGGTTCTGTGGCACTGCACACCTGCAGGGTAATTCCAGAGTAGTCGTGGCCCATTGTTCTCCAGTGTGGGAAGAGGAACTGTGGTGACTGCTTGGGGGAAACGGGAGGAGGAACCTGGGCCCCACATCCCTCTGACCTGGAGCACTTCCCGTTTGATACCTCTCACCTCCCGTGACATCTCCTCCCTGGTCTGTATTCTGTGCAGCTCTGCCTCACCTCCACTTTGATCACCTGGGGACTTTGGAGCGAGTTACTAGATTCATGGACACTTTAGAGTTGACTGAGAGAGAGAATGAGTTAGACCCACTCTGTCCATAAACCTTAAAAACACCTTTGGGAGTCAGCCCCGGGGAGTTGTAAGAACAAGTCTAGTTGGCCATAGCCAATCTGGTGGGAGTGGGTGGACCGTGGGCGTGGTCTGTCTCAGTTCTGGCCATGAGAAGTGCATTGTCTTTTGAGAATTCAAAACCAATGATAAAAATCGAATAAAACTTATTATACTTTTTTTTAAATGGTTTTCTTTCCAAAAGTAGCTGATTAATTTTGGCTTCGTTGCTGCACGAGGGCTTTATGTAGTTGTGGCACGCAGGGGCTACTCTCTGGTTGTGGTGAGTGGGCTTCTTACTGCAGTGGCTTCTCTTGTTGCAGAGCCTGGCTTCTCTTGTGGCAGAGCATGGCTCTAGAGTCGGGCTTCAGTAGTTACAGCTCATGAGCTCAGTAGTTGTGGTGCAAAGGCTCCATGGCATGTGGGATCTTCCTGGATCAGGGATCAAACTAGTGTCCCCGGCATTGGCAGGTGGATTCTGAACCACTGGACCACCAGGAAAGTCCCCAGTCTACTTAAAAAAAAAAAAACAAAACTGTTTATTTACTTGACTGTATCGAGTCTTGGTTGAGGTACATGGTGTCTTTGTTGAGTCACGCAGGATTTTTCATTGCAGCACATAGAGGGCTCCGTGGGGCTCCACAAGAGCCCGATAGCATGTGGGATCTTAATTCCCTGAGCAGGGATCAAACCTAATTCCCCTTCATTGCAAGGTGGATGTTTAACCACTGGACCACCCAGGGAGTCTCCCCAAATCAGTCTACTTTTTATTATCACCATGCATTGGCAATTGTTAGTAATATCAATGATAAAATTCTCCTCTGTTCTGGGGTGGCCCCCTTCCTTACTGCTTGGTACATCACTGCTGGCTAGTTACCTCGAGAGTCTCACTGAAGCTGGAGTTGGTTGACATGACTTTATGTCCTAGTCCCTCCTCTATCAGGGCCTGCTACCTGGTCCAACTTGCAAGTCACTTAACCTTCCTAAGCCTCTGTTTTCTGATCTGTAAAATGGAGCTAAGAATGATGCTAGCAAGTATTTAAGAGAGGATAAAAATAAAATTAGCTTGAAGAGAGGAAAGCTGGATGTAAATGTTGTGATGTCCACATTGCTATACAAAATCTATCCCAGGTGTGAGATTTGGCTCACACCCAGATTACTCTTCTTTGGTGATAAAGAATTCAGGGGCAGTTGAGCCAGGCTCTTCTCTGAAACTTAGGAGCTGGTTTTGAAAAATATTATTTATTTATTTTATTTTGGCTGTACTGGGTCTTCCTCGAGGTCCATGGGCTTCTCTAGTTCTGGCACAGGCTTAGCTGCCCCATGGCATTTGGGATCTTAGTTCCCTAACTAGGGATCGAACCTACATCCCTGAATTTTTTTGAAATTAATTAAATTAATTAATTCATATTTATTTTTTCGCTGTTCTGGGTCTTCGCTGCTGTGTGGGCTGCTCTCTGGTTGTAATGCACAGGCTTCTTATTGTGGTGGCTTGTCTTGTTGAGGAGCACTGGCTCTCAGGCGAACAGGCTTCAGTAGTTGCAGTATGTGAGCTCAGTGGTTGCAGTTTTTGAGCTCAAGAGCACAAGCTCAATAACTGTGGCTCACAGGCTTAGTTGCTCTGCGGCATGTAGGATCTTCCTGGATCAGGGATCAGACTCGTGTCTCCTACGTTGGCAGGTGGATTCTTTAACGCCACCAGCAAAGCCCCTGGAAGGCAGATTCTTAACCACTGTACCACCAGGAAGGTCCCAAACCATTTTTGAGTTCTGAGAAGCAGTTCCAGGTTTACTTCTTATCATCTGATTCCTGGACAGACAGCAGGAGACCCTGGTGGGGTACCCCCGCTTCCCCGGGCCCTGCCAAGTCCTGTCTGTGACACTAATCTTCACACAGCCTGCTCTGTCCTCCAGGGACACTGAATAAGTGAGGAGCTGGGTCCTCTGCTGGGAAGAGGGGCATGTTCCTGATATAATTGCAGAGAGCTGCTGGCAGGAGTAGGGGTACTAGGTCCTGTGTCTTGCGGATTTACTGTCCTTCATGAAACCCTCCTGCGTGACTTTTGCAAGCCAGCCTCAGGCACAGTGTTCCACCCAGCCCTGCCTCCTGCCTTTCTACTAGTTGGATGGCTTAGTCCCTTCTGGGGAGTTATCTCTGATTTCCCCTGTGAGGTGGTCAGGCTGGGTTTTCTTGTTCTCATTTGACAAGGGAGGACCTTGAGGCCCAGGGAGGTGAACAGACTACCCAGGCTCATGACCAGTTAGCAGCTGGGATCTGGCCAGAACCCAAGACTCCAGACATCAGCCCAGAGATGGAATTTGGAGAGTGAAGGGAAAGCTCTGTTCAGAGTTGTCATGGACTCTTTGGAACCTTCTTTCCTTTGGCTGTGCCACACGCTTATGGGAACCTGGGGGTTGAATCCGGGCCATGGCAGTGACACCAAGTCCTAACCACTGGACTGTCAGGGAATTCCCCTCAGAAGCTTTCTGCAGGTGAAGGAAAATGGACTGAAAAGGCAGCTCCTTGCCCAAGCCCACAAAGCTTTGGGGGCAGGTCAGGGTCAGAAGCTGGACCTCGTGACTACCCTCCCTTTGCTGCGTTAGAGTTAGGAACTGACTGTTGGAGGGATAGGCTCTGCATATGTGCATCGTGTTTCAGTATTCCCATGATTTTTAAATCTGTGTTGACAGTCACTTCCCTTACGATTGGCTGGCTCCCCTCTGCTCTGTCTTAACCTAGAGGGGCTCTCCCTGTTTACCCCTGGTCCTGTAGTGTAGCTGAGCAACTCCTGCACCCCTGGGGCTGAATTTCTGGCTTCAGAGCCTTCCTGATGGGCAGAAAAAGGCCCATAACCATCACTGCTTCCATCTGCCCATGGATCTGCCAGTGCCTTCTGATAGGTGTGACAGAGCCATCTCAGGTCTGGCTTTTGTGTCTCTACGTGGGTACAGGGACCAGGGGATGTCCCACAGCAAACTTCCATTCCTGTTACTCCCCAGAGCCCAGGGTCATCGTCTGTCTTGATTTGCAAATCAAGAAAAACCTGTCCTGATGAAACAGACAACACTCCCCATCTCCCTTTTCTCTCCTCTCTCCCTCCTTCTCATGGTCAGATCAAAGATCTAAGGGAGAGGGTAATATATCAATACTGAGAAGGACAAGGAATAACATGAGTTACAGTGGTGTACTTTTTTTCATCTGGGAAAATGGAGATAATCAGAGGACTATTGTAACTTGGAGTTTCTCAGCCCTGGCTACACATCGGGGCCCCCCAGAAAGCGGATTTATTTATGTTTGGCTGCACTGGGCCTTTGTTGCTTTGTGCAGGCTTTCTCTAGCTGTGGCAAGTAGAGGGCTGCTCTTCATTGCAGTGCTTTGGCTTTTTATTGTGGTGGTGTCTCTTGCTGCGGAGCACAGACTCTAGGTGCGTGGGTTTCAGTAGTTACAACCTGAAGGCTCTAGAGTACAAGCTAAGTAATTGTGACGCAAAGGCTTTGTTGTTCTGCTGCATGTGGAATCTTCCTGGACCAGGAATCGAAGCTGTGTCCCCTGAATTGGAAGGTGGATTCTTATCCACTACACCACCAGGAAAGTCCCAGAAAGTTTTTTAAAAAATATCTTGATTCCCAGTCTGAGGAAATCAGAAGTTCTGGAGGTGGATCCGGGCAGCAGTAACTTTAAGATTTCCCCAGTGATTCTGGTGTGCCACCAGCGTTGAGAACCACTGCTCTAAGGATGAATAGAGTTGGTGAATTGCTTAAAATGAAGATAAACCCCAAACTGAGTGTGCACTGGAATCATCAGAGAGTAGGGTGGGGCGGGGATGTATGTTAGAATTGCACTGATGCCCTGGGCACACATTGCAGTCCATGTAAATCAGTGACTTACTTCTGCCTTCACATGAGCAACAAACTAATAACAGTAATACTGCTGCTGCTGCTGCTGTAAGTCACGTCAGTTGTGTCCGACTCTGTGCGACCCCATAGACAGCAGCCCACCAGGCTCCCTCGTCCCTGGGATTCTCCAGGCAAGAACACTGGAGTGGGTTGCCATTTCCTTCTCCAATGCATGAAAGTGAAAAGTGAAAATGAAGTCGCTCAGTCGTATTCGACTCTTCCCAACCCCATGGACTGCAGCCTACCAGGCTCCTCCATCCATGGGATTTTCCAGGCAAGAGTACTGGAGTGGGTTGCCATTGCCTTCTCCAACAGTAATGCTAGTCACTGTTTATTAGATTTGCCAGCAGGCCAACGTGACGTATTTTTTTTTTATTAAAAAAATATTTAATTATTTTCCTGACTGTGCTGGGTCTTAGTGGCAGCGTGTGGGATCTTTTAGTTGTGGCCTGTGGAATCTAGTTCCCTGACCAAGGATCGAACCTGGGTCCCCTGCACTGGGAGTGTTGAGTCTTAGCCATTGGACTGTCAGGGAAGTCCCCCCTGACATATTCCCAGTCCTCACAGTTTCTTGGCAGGGAATCACAGTTACCATTTTACAGAGGAGGAAACTGATGCACAGAGAGGGTGACCACTGGCCCCAGGTGACAGTGTAAGTCTCCTGAGACCAGGCCTGTCTGACCTGGAAGCCTGCCCCTTCTGCCCAGGGCTGGCCTAGTGGAGCATATACTCCACACATTCCAGTACTTGCTCAAGGAGAGAGGAAACCAGCGAGTGGCCTTGGCTCCCTTTGAGGCTCCCCAAGGCAATGGCACCCCACTCCAGTACTCTTGCCTGGAAAATCTCATGGACGGAGGAGCCTGCTAGGCTGCAGTCCATGGGGTCACTAGTCGGCACGACTGAGCAGCTTCACTTTCCCTTTTCACTTTCATGCATTGGAGAAGGAAATGGCAACCCACTCCAGTGTTCTTGCCTGGAGAATCCCAGGGACAGGGGAGCCTGGTGGGCTGCCATCTATGGGGTCGCACAGAGTCGGACACAACTGAAGCGATTTAGCAGCAGCAGCAGCAGGGCAAGTTGAGCGGAGGACCCTTGTCTCGCAAAGAGAGGGAAGATGAGTGGCATTGGCTGGCATTTGGCTCTGTGTTAGTCATCCGCTCTCAAAATACCTCCTTTTGGCGGAAGGAGGATGCCTGCTCATGTTAGGCCTGACCCCAGTCATCTTTCATTGCCTCAGCTGCTCTCACGGAGAGAACACTGAAAAGCAAACACTCATTTGCTTTTTGAGAGTTAGAGGAAATTTTCAGGCATGTGATACAGAAAAATGCCTCTGTTTCCTTCTAAGGAGAAGGGAAAGCTTTTTTGTCAAGGTGATCGGAAATATTTAGCTCTGCTTTATAAAAATCCTCTGCCTCCACCTCTCTGCTCCATAAGCTTAAACAAATAGTTTTAAATCCTTACACTTTGGCTTTCCAATCCCTCAGGGCTGCTGATGCCAGACTCCTTGAGGTGTCAGGGAGGAGAGGAGCGTGGCCGTCCTGACTTGGAGATGCATAGCTGCCTGGGACTCGAGGCTTTGTCCAGTGTTTGCTGGCACCTGCTAAGAGACCTGATGTCCCATGGCCCAGAGCTGCTCCCAGGGACCAGAGATCTTGCTGAATGTGTTCCCTCTGACTTTGGGAGGCCTGATTTAACCCCACTTGCATCAGCCCCTTGTGTGTAGACAGCCCAGAACCAGTTTTGGGGGAATGCTGCTGCTGCTGCTGCTAAGTTGCTTCAGTCGTGTCCAACTCTGTGTGACCCCATAGATGGCAGCCCACCAGGCTCCCCCGTCCCTGGGATTCTTCAGGCAAGAACACTGGAGTGGGTTGCCATTTCCTTCTCCAATACATGAAAGTGAAAAGTGAAAGTGAAGTTGCTCAGTCGTGTCTGACTCTTAGCGATCCCATAGACTGCAGCCCACCAGGCTCCTCCAACCATGGATTTTCCAGGCAAGAGTACTGGAGTGGGGTGCCAAAACAGCTGAAATTTTAGAGTTAGCAGACAGTGTGCTATATACATGGCTCCACAAAGCCTTCCCAGCCCAGCCGCTGGAGCCCTCTCCCTCCCCAGAGCTCCATCCGTACCTGATGTCTGTCTTTGGTCCCTGCCCCTTGCTGTGCAGGCAGAGCCTGGCACAGAGTGCATGCTCAGGTAGCACTGGGCAAAGGGGGAAGAGGGGCTGGAGGGATGTGTGGACAGGTGTTTGGTGACATCTCTACGATGGTTGCCACAGAGAGCTATTTAAGTGTTGGCGTCTCTTATTCCTTACTTGCTCCACTTGAGGCTCTGTTTTTTGATCACTTGCGTTTATGCTGAAGCTGTCTCACTGAGGATTATTCTAGTCATGGAGTGATCCAGATGTACTACTAGTTTCTGAGGCTGAGGCAAACATAGTAAGTCCCCTACATATGAACCTTCAAGTTGCAAACTTTCGAAGATACAAACGTGCGTCCCATCACTGTCAGGTGTGAGTGAAATTGCAGCTTGCGCTCCATCTCCTGTTGCTGATGAGCCCTCAGCTCTACGCTCTCCCACCTCCTCTCTCTCCTCTAGTCAGTAACTCTTCTTGCCTGTTCACGTGATGCCAGCCCCTGTACACCAGCTGTTGTACTGCATGACTGTACTTTTCTAGGTACTATACTGTAAGACTAAACATGTTTTCTTTGTCATGTTTTTTATGTATTATTTGTGTGAAAAGCATTATAAACCTATTACAGAACAGTCCTGTATAGCTGATTGTGTTAGTCAGGTGCCTAGGCTAACTTTGTTAGACTTACAGACAAAACGGGTTGGCAACCACGCTTTTGAAATGGGACTCTTCCTTATGCAGGGGACTTACTGTATCCAGAGCACCTCCCTGTGTGTGACTTTCACCCCAGCGCTACTAAGAGAGCACATCCGAAGTGTGGAGTCTGGCAGTCCCTTGTTGAGCCATCAAGCTGAACCTTAAATTTTTTATGATTTTTGTCTCAAGCAGTAGGTATTGTGGGTGTCAGGCAAACCTGGAACACTGGTGGAAGGGAAACCAGAGGATCCCCAGGAGGGTGGCCATTGGGTGGTCTCCAAAGACTGAGCGTGGCCCCCAGTGATTGCCTTAACCTCACCCCCAGTGATGGCGAAGGCCACTGCCCTTCCCTGTGTGTGTGTGGAGGGGGCTGCCTTTAGAGCACTCAGAGAGGCTGGCCTGGGGCTACCTGCCACTTTGGCAGGTTTCTCAGGAGGCAGGTAAGGTGGTCTAGTATTCCCATCTCTTTAAGAATTTTCCAGTTTGTTGTGATCCACACAGTCAAAGGCTTAGGCCCAGTCAGTGAAGCAGAAGTAGATGTTTTTCTGGAGTCCTCTTGCTTTTTCTATGATCCAGCAGATATTGACAATTTAATCTCTGGTTCCTCTGTCTTTTCTAAATCTAGCTTATGCCTCTGAAAGTTCTTGGTTCACATACTGCTAAAGCCTAGCTTGAAGGATTTTGAGCATTACCTTGCTAGCATGTGAAATGAGCACAATTGTACAGTAGTTTGAACATTCTTTGGCGTTTCCTTTCTTTGAGGTCAGAATGAAAACTGACCTTCTCCAGTCCTGTGGCCACTGCTGAGTTTTCCAAGTTTGCACCATTTCATGGATGCTGTCTAGGTCCCTGGAGTGAAGGATTCAGGCTCAGCCCTGAAGAGCACTAAGTATAGTCTTGACTCTTCCACCTGTCTTGGCAGCTTTGTGAACAGTGGGCAGGGTCCTCGGCTCTTTGCCCTGGCTTTGCCATTAACTCTGTGATGACCTTGGGTGAGTCACTTGATGTCTCCTGTGCCTCAGTTTCCTAATATTTTACAATTCTTGGGTGCTATCCAGGCTTCCCTGGTAATTCAGCTGGTAAAGAATCCACCTGCAATGCAGGAGACCCTGGTTCGATTCCCAGGTTGGGAATATGCACTGGAGAAGGGATAGGCTACCCACTCCAGTATTCTTGGGCTTGCCTGGTGGCTCAGCTGGTAAAGAATCTGCCTGCAATGCAGGAAACCTGGATTTGATCCCTGGGTTGATACTATCCCCTGGAGAAGAGAATGGCTACCTACTCCAATATTCTGGCCTGGAAAATTCCAGGGACCATCTGTCTTCTAACCGTGACAAACACCCACCATGGTTACTAACAATGTTAGGCTGCCTCCACCCCATCCCCACTTCCATCGGGATCCCCCCAGGCCCCGCTGGCATAGCCTCTGGCCTTGTCTTTAAGCGCTTTAGCCTGGTGTTTGCTCTGTCCTCTTTTTGTCCGAGCCACTGCCTGGCTGAGTTAGGTAACTGAGGTTTTATCTGTTGGGAAGGGTTGAAAACCAAGGTGCAAACGTGAGACTAGAGAGGTGCTTTGTCTCCTTACAATTCTAAACAGATGAGTTTGTACTTGCTTCCAGATAAGGGAGGCCCAAACAGATGATTGTTACTATTAGCAGTCTGACTGTGCTGACCGTTTTTACTGTTCATTCATTCATTCATTCATTCCATACCTTGTGGCTTGTAGGATCTTAGTTCCTTGACCAGGAATCAAATCTGTACCCCCTGTAGTGGAGGTTCAGAGTCTTAACCACTGGACCATCAGGGAAGTCCTGCTTTTCCTTTAAAATCTTTCCATTAAGTAGTATAAACCTCTAGACCTTGTGATTTCATCTTGTGAATACAAGACAGAGGTTCTAGCTGAAGTTGTGTCATCTGGATCAAACCAGTGGCCTTTGAGGGCCTCAGTGTTCCCATCTGTACACGGGGAATGACAATACTACCATTCCTTCCTAGTACAAGGTAAAGGAGACATAGGAACAGAAAGGGAGCCCAGAACTTTCTCTGTCTCCGTCTCTGAATGATGGCCAGGTGGGGATGCTGGCTGATGACATGACTTGTCCTGCCCTGGAAGAAGGAGTTGCTGTGGCTGGGGGTGGCGGCCAGGTCACTTCTCCCATGACCGCGGTGATGACCTCACTGTGTGCGTCTATGTCCCTGCAGCGGCCAGTTCGCCATTGTGAAGAAGTGCCGGGAGAGAAGCACGGGGCTGGAGTACGCGGCCAAGTTCATCAAGAAGCGGCAGAGCCCAGCCAGCCGGCGGGGCGTGTGCCGGGAGGAGATCGAGCGTGAGGTGAACATCCTGCGGCAGGTGCTGCACCCCAACGTCATCACGCTGCACGACGTCTTCGAGAACCGCACCGACGTGGTGCTCATCCTCGAGCTGTGAGTGGGAGCCTGGGACCCGGTGGGCAGCAGGCTTGGGGCTGGGGGGACGGAGCTGGGTGGTCCAGCCACAAGCCCCAGAGGGAGCAGCAACCAGCTGGCCAGAAGCTCCGCCCGGAGGAGATGAAGTCAGTAGGGGACGGCTACCCTCAGTTACCTGCTCCTCCGGAACCCAGGCAGCAGAGACTGAGGGTCAGGCTCTAGGTCTGGCTTTCACTGGACCCTGGAGATCAAAGGGAAGAAGTGGCGAGTGCTGGGGTCCTTTCCTGGCTGATGAGCGTGTTAGAGGGTGGACGAGGGGAGCAGGAGGGCCATTAAAGAGAAGAACAAGCACCCTCCCAGCTCTGTGAAGCCCTTCCCCAGCCCCTCCCCTGGAAAGCCCCTGCCACCGCACTGTGTCTGATGCCTTTATTATTATTGTGCATGCGTGCTTAGTCGCTCAGTTGTGTCCCGCTCTGTGCAACCCCGTGACTGTACATAGCCCGCCAGGCTCCTCTGTCCATGGGATTCTCCAGAACACTGGTTATTGTAGTAACAATTATTTAGAGAGCTCTGCTGTAAGCCAAGGTCCTTTGTGCTAGTCATCTTGTTCAATTTCCAAAGAAGCTGTGTTGAGGGAAGTGTTCTACTTACCCCGAGAGGACTTTGTATTCACTTTGCCGAGAATGTCTACTGTCTCGTTTAATCCTCATAACAATCCTATCACATGGAGACTCTTATTATCTCCATGTTATCGACAAGAACCCTGAAGTCCAGGTCACTTATTAGATCCTACAGCTGGACCAGGGCTGGGGCCACACTGCTTGTGTGTGTGAGGTGGGATGGCCTTGCGCTGGGCCTGCTGGGGAAGCCTTCATTCCAAGTCTGGTGAAATTTGGATGGGTGATACCAAGACTCCAGGGTTTGGTCGGGCACCTGATGTCCCTCCTGGAGACAATTCCGTGGACTGGGGATGTGGGGCTCTGGCGGCCCATAGGGTTTGAGCTGGACTGGGGCACAAGTGGCAATGGCTGTGTCCAGCCAAGCAGCAAGACCCCGTGTTGGGAGTGTTCTGAGCCTCATAGGTGTGAGGCCTCGCCCAGTGAGCAGAGGGGTAGTGTCATTTGTCTCAGCAGCCCCTGACTTTGTGACCTGAGGCAAGTTACCTCACACCTCTGAGCTTCAGCTCTCATCTGTCAAGCTGGCAGCCATCCTTAACCCACCTGCAGGTTGGGTGGGCCACCTGACTTTGGAGACTGTTCTAATTTGAGAACATGCTCTGGTGTTGCCAGGCTATAGATTAATGTAGCAGATGGGCATTTGGGTACTCTTGCATTGGATTCTTAAATTACCCAAGTCAACATTCCAAGTGCACAGAATCACCCATGCTTTTCCCTCCTCTAACTTCCAGAGTCCTCCATGTTTCTCCCAGGGACCTCTCAGCCAGCTGGACTAGTCATTGTACACACCTGCCTGGCTCAGACAAGCCTGAGGGCGTTCCTCCAGGATGGCCTGAGGTGTGACGTGTCCCAAGGATAAGGGTCAGCAGATGGCACGCTGGTTCCCAGCAGAGAGTGACAAGCCCACCTTTGCTGGGAAAGCCAGGCCATTTCTTTAAGTCTATTGCCCAAAAAGCCTTATAGCAACTAAAAAAGAAATTATATTCAGAAGCCAACCACCCGAACACCGCCATTTATGGGTCCCTGTGGCTCCTCTCAGGCTTCATCTGTTGGTGTTCAATCTCTGTTCTTGTACTTTTTCCTGCTCTACTTCCCCTCCCCCATTAAGTTCACATAATGCCACGAACACTTTTTTCCTTTTCACTGACTGTATCATGTTTCCTTGAATTATATACATGTATCTCTTTGTTGTAGGACACTTGATTTTTCAGTTTCTAACCATTATAGATTTTATCACCATAAAGCAACTTTCTTCCTATATTTTCCCATTTTCTTTTGAATTAGTTTTTTTTAGATATATTCTCAGGAATGGAGTGACCAAGCTGACATTTTTAACCTCTTGGTGTCTTCACCAAGGACAGTCTTGGTTGACCAGTACCACCTGCAACATGGGAATATCCCATCTCCCTGCAGCCTTGCCAACCCTGGGGCATTTGTTTTAAAGCAGGGTTCATTATTTATTGTCTTTCTCTCTATATATATTGAATATATATATGTATTTGTTTTGTGTACATATATTGTGTGTATATATATTTTTTGGGGTGGGGGAGCCATCTTAGTTCCCAGACCAGGAATCCAACCCATGCCCCCTACAGTGAAAGTGTGGAGCCCTAACCACTGGACAGCCAGGGAATTCCCAAGTCCTTTATAGTTCAGTTCAGTTCAGTTCAGTCGCTCAGTCGTGTCCGACTCTTTGCGACCCCATGAATCGCAGCACGCCAGGCCTCCCTGTCCATCACCATCTCCCGGAGTTCACTCAGACTCACGTCCATCGAGTCCATGATGCCATCCAGCCATCTCATCCTCGGTCGTCCCCTTCTCCTCCCGCCCCCAATCCCTCCCAGCATCAGAGTCTTTTCCAATGAGTCAACTCTTCACATGAGGTGGCCAAAGTACTGGAGTTTCAGCTTTAGCATCATTCCTTCCAAAGAAATCCCAGGACTGATCTCCTTCAGAATGGACTGGTTGGATCTCCTTGCAGTCCAAGGGACTCTCAAGAGTCTTCTCCAATACCACAGTTCAAAAGCATCGATTCTTCGGTGCTCAGCTTTCTTCACAGTCCAACTCTCACATCCATACATGACCACAGGAAAAACCATAGCCTTGACTAGGCGGACCTTAGTCAGCAAAGTAATGTCTCTGCTTTTGAATATACTATCCAGGTTGGTCATAACTTTTCTTCCAAGGAGTAAGCGTCTTTTAATTTCCTGGCTGAAGTCACCATCTGCAGTGATTTTGGAGCCCAAAAAAATAAAGTCTGACACTGTTTCCACTGTTTCCCCATCTATTTCCCATGAAGTGATGGGATCAGATGCCATGATCTTCGTTTTCTGAATGTTGAGCTTTAAGCCAACTTTTTCGCTCTCCTCCTTCACTTTCATCAAGAGGCTTTTTAGCTCCTCCTCACTTTCTGCCATAAGGGTGGTGTCATCAGCATATCTGAGGTTATTGATATTTCTCCCGGCAATCTTGATTCCAGCTTGTGTTTCTTCCATTCCAGCAATGCTATCTAGGTTGGTCGTAACTTTTCTTCCAAGGAGTAAGCGTCTTTTAATTTCATGGCTGCACTCACCATCTGCAGTGATTTTGGAGCCTCCCAAAATAAAGTCTGACACTGTTTCCACTGTTTCCCCATCTATTTCCCAGGAAGTGATGGGACCGGATGCCATGATCTTCGTTTTCTGAATGTTGAGCTTTAAGCCAACTTTTTCTCTCTCCTCCTTCAGTTTCATCAAGAGGCTTTTTAGCTCCTCCTCACTTTCTGCCATAAAGGTGGTGTCATCAGCATATCTGAGGTTATTGATATTTCTCCCGGCAATCTTGATTCCAGCTTGTGTTTCTTCCAGTCCAGCGTTTCTCATGATGTACTCTGCATAGAAGTTAAATAAGCAGAGTGACAATATACAGCCTTGACGTACTCCTTTTCCTATTTGGAACCAGTCTGTTGTTCCATGTCCAGTTCTAACTGCTGCTTCCTGACCTGCATACAGATTTCTCAGGAGGCAGGTCAGGTGGTCTGGTATTCCCATCTCTTTCAGAATTTTCCACAGTTGATTGCGATCCACACAGTCAAAGGCTTTGGCATAGTCAAGAAAGCAGACAGAGATGCTTTCCTGGAAGTCTCTTGCTTTTTGCATGACCCAGCGGATGTTGGCAGTTCGGTCTCTGGTGCCTGTGCCTGTTGTAAAGCAGCTTGCACCGCAGGGAGCTCTCCTTAGTGATCTGTTTTACAGACCGTGTCAATAGTGCATGTGTGCGCTCCCATCTCCAGTCCCTCCCACCCTCCCTTCCCCTTTGCTGTCCCACCGTCGTTCTCTACGTCTGTGTTTCTGCTTCTGCTTTGCAAACAAGATCATCTTTACCACTTTTCTAGATTCCACATAAATGTATTCATATTTTTATCTTTCTCTTTCTGACCAACTTCACTCGTATGACTCCCTGTTCCGTTTTCCTCAGGGAATCTGCCACAGGCAGGAATGGATCCCTTTATTCCTGTGTTCTTCTCTCCCACTGGGATTTAGGCACCAGCAGAGCAGGAAACTTGCCTGTCTTGCTCAGCTAGGTTTTTTCTACAGCCAAGGCAGTGCCAAGCACACAGAAGGGCCTCGGTGAGTATCTCTCACATCTGTACTTGAGTGAATGCATCATCTTTAGATTCAGTGTCTTCCCAGCACCTTTTTTTTTTTTTTTTTTATTTTTTTTTGGAGGGGAGAATCTGTAGGATTTTCTGTGTATGAGACTATATTATCCAAACAAATTATTTTACTCCTTCCTTTCCAATTTGGATGCATTTTATTTCCTTTTATCACCTCATTGCTCTGACAAAAACTTCGAGTATTATGTTTAATAGAGTATTATGTTTGATAGAAGAAAGTGGGAATCCTTGCCTTATTCCCAATCTTAGAAGAAAAGCTCTTGGTTTTACATCATTCAGTATGAAATTCACTGTGGATTTTTCATATATGCTTCTATTACATTGAGCTAGGTTCCTTTGGTTCCTAATTTGTGTTTTTTTTAATCATGAAAAACAGTTTTGAATTTTGCCAAATGCTTTTTCTACAGCAGTTGAGATGATCATGTATTTTTTTTCCCCCTTGATTATGTTATTATGGTGTATTACACTGAGATTTTCTTCTGTTTGAACCATCTTTACGTTCCAGAAATAAGTCCCACTTGGTCATGGTGTATAATACTTTTAATATACTGCTGAATTTGATTTGCTTAATAGTTTGTTAAGGATTTTTGCACAAATTTTCAAAAGGAACATTGGTCTGTAGTTCTCTTTTTTTGTAGTGTGTTTGTCTTGCATTGCTGTCAGGTTAATACTGGCCTTAGTAAAGAAGCCAGGGAGTATCTCTTACTCTTTAATTTTTTGGGCAAAGCTTGAGAAGTATTGCTGTTAATGCTACCTTAAATATTTTGTGGAGTTCATCATTGAAACCATTAGGTTCAGAGTTTGCTTGGTTGGAAAGTTTTGATTCCTGGTTCCATCCCCTTACTAGTTATAGGTATACTATACTAATATACTAGGATATATACTGCTGCTGCTGCTGCTAAGTCGCTTCAGTCGTGTCCGACTCTGTGCGACCCCATAGACAGCAGCCCACCAGTCTCCTCTGTCCCTGGGATTCTCCAGGCAAGAACATTGGAGTGGGTTGCCATTTCCTTCTCCAAGGATATATACTAGTTATATATATATATATATGTTCTAGTTATATATATTTATTCTATTTATATATCTCTTCTATTTCTTAGTGATGTATTCTGGATATAATTTGTGTTTCTAGGAAAATTCCATTTCATATATTTATTCAATTAGTTTGCATACAATTGCTCATAGTACTCTCTTATGATTATTTTTATTTCTTTAGAATCGGTGGTAATATCCCCACTTGCATTCCAGATTTTAGTAATTTGACTCTTCTCTCTTTTTTCTTATCCTCAGTACATCTAGCTAAAGTTTGTTAACTTTGTTGGTCTTTTGAAGAGTCAACTTTTGGTTTCATTGATTTTTTTTTCTTTTATTTTTCTATTCTCAGCTTAGTTAATCTCCTCTCTAATTTTCATTATTTGATTCTACCACCTCTGGGTTGTTTTTCCTTCCTTCTCTACTTCCCTAGGTTGTNGAGTCAACTTTTGGTTTCATTGATTTTCTTTTCTTTTATTTTTCTATTCTCAGCTTAGTTAATCTCCTCTTTAATTTTCATTATTTGATTCTACCACCTCTGGGTTGTTTTTCCTTCCTTCTCTACTTCCCTAGGTTGTAAGGTTGGGTTGTTAGTCTGAGCTGTTTCTCATTTTCTAATGTAAACATTATAAATATCCCCTTTAGCTCTGTGTTCATGTGTTCTATTCCCTTGGTTTGTTGTGCTTTTGTTTTCATTCAATTCTAAGTTCTAACTTCTCTTGTGATTTCTTCTTTCATACTTTGGTTATTTACAAATGTGTTGTTTCATTTCTACAAATTTGTGGAGTTTTTTCTTTTGTTATTGATTGCTAACTTCATCCTATTGTAGTCAGAAAACATATTTTTTATGAGTCTATCTTTTAAAATCTATTGAGACTTAACCTGTGGCCTGACTTATGGTCTGTCCTGGAAAATATTCCATGGGCACTTGAGAAGAATGTGTATTCTGTTCCTGGGTAGAGGCTGTATATATTAGATCTAATTGATTTTTTGTATTGTAAAGTCCTCTATTTTCTTTCTTATCTTCTGTCTGGTTGCTGTATCCATTATTGAGAGTAAGGTGTTGAAGTCTCCAGCTATTATTGTAGAACTGTCTATTTCTCCCTTTAATTATGTCAGTTTTTGTATTATGTGTTTGAGAGCCTGTTATTTATGAACAAAGCTAGTGGAGGTGATGGAATTCCCGTTGAGTTATTTCAAATCCTGAAAGATGATGCTGTGAAAGTGCTGCACTCAATATGCCAGCAAATTTGGAAAACTCAGCAGTGGCCACAGGAATGGAAAAGGTCCGTTTTCATTCCAATCCCAAAGAAAGGCAATGGCAAAGAATGCTCAAACTACCGCACAATTGCACTCATCTCACACACTAGTAAAGTAATGCTCAAAATTCTCCAA
>SJYX01024471.1:135543-222368 GCA_006410675.1 Oreotragus oreotragus | reverse complement strand
GCTGGGAGGGATTGGGGGCAGGAGGAGAAGGGGACAACAGAGGATGAGATGGCTGGATGGCATCACCGACTCGATGGACGTGAGTTTGAGTGAACTCCCAGTGATGGTGATGGACAGGGAGGCCTGGCATGCTGCGATTCATGGGGTCGCAAAGAGTCGGACACAACTGAGCGACTGAACTGAACTGATTTACTATATAACTGTTTATAATCATTATATTTTTGCTACATTGAAACTTCTGTTAGTGTATAACATTCTTTGTCTCTTGTATACTTTTTTCCAAGAGTTATTTATTTATTTATGGCTATGCTGGGTCTTTGTTGCTGCACAGGCTTTTCTCTAGTTGCAGCAGGGTGGGGGTTACCTCTAGCTGCATATGCAAGCTTCTCATTGCAGTGGCTTCCCTTGTTGTGGAGCATGGGCTTTAAGGTATGCAGGCTTCAGTAGTTGCAGCCTGTGGTCTCAGTAGTTGCTGCTCACAAGCTCTTGAGTACTGGCTCAGTAGATGTGGCTCATGGGTTTAATTGCTCCTCAGAATGTGGGATCTTCCCAAACCAGGGATCAAACTGGTTGCACAATTTTTAACCACTAAACTATCAGGGAAGCCCTTGTATACTTTTTTTGATTTAAAGTCTATTTTATCTGATATTATTATAACCATTCCTACTTTCTTTTGACTATAATATTTGCACAGAATATCCTTTTCTAGCCTTTCAAACTATTTGTATCATTTATCTAAAGTAAGTCTATGTTTGAGGCATGTTTTTTATTCACTCTGCTAATCTATGTGTTTTGATAGGGTCAATGGCACCCCACTCCAGTACTCCTGCAAGGAAAATCCCATGGATGGAGGAGCCTGGAAGGCTGCAGTGCATGGGGTCCCTGAGAGTCAGACATGATTGAGCAACTTCACTTTCTCTTTTCACTTTCATGCATTGGAGAAGGAAATGGCAACCCACTCCGATGTTCTTGCCTGGAGAATCCCAGGGATGGGGGAGCCTGGTGGGCTGCCGTCTACCGTCTATGAGGGTTTAATTGCTCCTCAGAATGTGGGATCTTCCCAAACCAGGGATCAAACTGGTTGCACAATTTTTAACCACTAAACTATCAGGGAAGCCCTTGTATACTTTTTTTGATTTAAAGTCTATTTTATCTGATATTATTATAACCATTCCTACTTTCTTTTGACTATAATATTTGCACAGAATATCCTTTTCTAGCCTTTCAAACTATTTGTATCATTTATCTAAAGTAAGTCTATGTTTGAGGCATGTTTTTTATTCACTCTGCTAATCTATGTGTTTTGATAGGGTCAATGGCACCCCACTCCAGTACTCCTGCAAGGAAAATCCCATGGATGGAGGAGCCTGGAAGGCTGCAGTGCATGGGGTCCCTGAGAGTCAGACATGATTGAGCAACTTCACTTTCTCTTTTCACTTTCATGCATTGGAGAAGGAAATGGCAACCCACTCCGATGTTCTTGCCTGGAGAATCCCAGGGATGGGGGAGCCTGGTGGGCTGCCGTCTACCGTCTATGGGGTCACACAGAGTCGGACACGACTGAAGCGACGAAGCAGTGTAGCAGTCTATTTACATTTACAGTAATTACCCCTAATATTTTCTAATATGCCTTATAGCTTTTTTTGTCCCCAGTCGCCTGCTTTACTGTGTTCTTTTATTTATTTTATTTTATTTTTTGTAGTGAAACATTTAATTTACTTTTTCATTTTTTTTTTGTGGTATAGTCTTAGTACCTTTTCATTTCAACATGTAAGACTCCCTTTAACACCTTTTTTTTTTTTTTCAGGAAAAAATGTGGCTATAAACTCAGCTTTTGTTCATCTGCATGTCTTTATTTCTTCACTTTTGAAAAACAGTTTTGCCAGCTATAAGATTCTTGATTGATACTTTTAGTCCTTTGACTATATCAGCCCACTGCCTTCTGGCCTCCAAATTTTCAGATGAGAACTATGCTGATAATATAATTGAGGATCCCTTGTATGTAACAAGTTATTCCTTTCCTCTTGCTGCTTTAAAATTCTGCCTTTGCTTTCGACAGTTTGATTATGTCTTTGTAGGGGTCTCTTTAAGTTCATCCTACTTAGAGTTTGTTTCTTGATGGATGTGTCATGTCTTTCATAAAATTTGGGGCCACTATTTCTTCAGGTATTCTCTCTGCCCCTTTCTCTGTCTCTTCTCCTCCTGGAACTTCCACAATGTATGTGTTGGTTCATTTCATTTGATAGTGTCTCAAAGGTTTCTCAGGCTCTGTTCACTTTCCTTCTATCTCTTTTCTTTCTGTTCCTCAGATTCAGTAATTTTATAATCCTATAGTCAACTAAGGTTCATTCTTTCTCCAGTCTGCTCAAATCTGCCTTTGAATCCCTCTAGTAAATTTTTCATTTTGGTTATTGTATGTCTCAGTTCTAAATTATTATTTTTTATTTTGGGGTTAGATTTCATATCTCTTTATTGATCTTTCCACTTTGCTCATTATTTTATTGACTTTCTTGTCTTAATGTAGTTCTTTGAGTATTTTTAGAACAGTTTTAAAGTTTTTGTCTAGTAGATACAGGATCAGTTCCTTTTCAGAGACAATTCTGTTGGTTTACTTTTTAATTTGAGTGGGTTATATTTTCCTGTCTCTTTGTATGCCTGTGATGTTTTAGTTGGAAACTGGACATTTGAATCTAATAATGCAGTATTTCTCAAAATGATTCTCTGCCTTTCCCATGGTTTGCTGTTTTTGTTGGTTTTGTTCTTTTATTGTTCTAGACTATTTCTGTGTGACAAATCACCTTAGATATAAATGCAAAATCTTCTCAGGTCTTTTCTGAGCCTGTGCCCTCCCTGCGAATACACAGTGACTTTCTAATTTCCCCTTAAATACTGTTGCTTCAATATCTGCCTCACAAAGGGTAAAACAAAGAAAAAGGAAGGAAAAATGGCACTGACCCTTTATAAATCCCATTGAGTCACTTTAGTCAGAGGAGGAGGAGCTTGCAAAAATGGGGGGATATACAATTTAAGCTATCACTTCTTTATTTGCAAATCTCTGATCAGAATCTGCAGTCAAAAGAGCTACCTCACATTTAGAGGACTGGGTTCTTTTTGCCTACCCTGGCTCCTGTAAACTGTATGCAACTAACTTCAGGGGGAAAAAAATGACTGCCTGCCGTGGGCTGGAGGAGTGGGGAATGGATAGCTGCTACTGTGTCAAGAACTGAAGTTGACTGAAACTAACTGTAATTTACCATCAAAGACTTTTCCTGTAAGTGGCCAGCCTTCAGTCTATACTTCAGTGTTCCACCATACTTGCAACACGTAGATTCTGCCAATGCTGTTGTTGTCTAGGTGAGGTTACAGATTTCTGGTGCTTCCTACTCTGCCATCTTCCCAGAATCCTCCTATACTCATTGATTTCTGCATGTTAAACCAACCTCGCATTCCTGGAACACCTCACTTGGCCATGATGTATTATCTTTTTTTACATATTGTATTTGATTTGTTAAAATTTTGCTTAGAACTTTTGCATCTATGTTTATGAGGGATATTGATAGGTAGTTCACTTCTTAGAATTGCTTTGTTTGGTTTACATTAAATGCTGAACTCATAGAATGACTTGGAGAGTATTCCCTTCTTCTCAATTTTCTGAAAGAATTTGTGTAGACTTTTTCACTCTTTATTTTATATTGGAGTATGGTTGATTAGCAATCAAGTGTGCAGGAAAGTGATTCAGCTATACATATACATGTATCTGTTCTTTTTCAAATTCTTTTCCCATTTAGATTGTTATATAATATTGAGCAGAGTTTCTTGTGCTATACAGTAGGTCCTTGTTGCTTACCCATTTTAAATTAAGCAGTGTATACATGTATGGATATGAGAGTTGGACTGTGAAGAAGGCTGAGCGCCAAAGAATTGATGCTTTTGAACTGTGNAAAAAAAAAAGATTCTGCGTATAAGTGATACCATTCGATATTCCTCTTTGTCTAATTTACTTCACTCAGTATGATAATCTCTGGGTCCATCCATGTTGCTGCAAATGGCATGATCTCATTCTTTCTAATGGTTGAGTAATATTCCATTATGTATGTACCAGATCTTCTTTATCCATTCCTCTGTTGATAGACATTAAGGTTGCTTCATATCTTGGCTATTGTAAACAGTACTGTAGTGAATACTGGGGAGCACATATCTTCAGACCATGTTTTTCTCTGGATGTGTGCCCAGGAGTGGGACTGAATAATCATCTGGCAGCTCTATTTCTAGTTTTTAAAGGAACCTCCAAATTGTTCTCCACAGTGACTGCGCTACTTTACATCTTCATCAACAGTGTAAGAAAGTTCCCTCTCTCCACACCCTCATCAGCATTTATTTTTTTGTACATTTTTTGATGATGTCCATTCTGACTGGCTCTAGATGAGTGATCACATCCTCATGATTATCTGGGTCATGAAGATCTTTTCTGTACAGTTCTTCTGTGTATTCTTGCCACCTCTTCTTAATATCTTCTGCTTCTGTTAGGTCCATACCATTTCTATCCTTTATCGAGCCCATCTTTGCATGAAATGTTCCCTTGGTATCTCCAATTCTCTTGAAGAGATCTCTAGTCTTTCCCATTCTGTTGTTTTCCTCTATCTCTTTGCATTGATTGCTGAAGAAGGCTTTCTTATCTCTTCTTGCTATTCTTTGGAACTCTGCATTCAGATGCTTATATCTTTTCTTTTCTCCTTTGCTTTTCGCCTCTCTTCTTTTCAGTGCTATTTGTAAGGCTTCTCCAGACAGCCATTTTGCTTTTTTGCATTTCTTTTCCATGGGGATGGTCTTGATCCCTGTCTCCTGTACAATGTCACGAACCTCATTCCATAGTTCATCAGGAACTCTGTCTATCAGATCTAGGCCCTTAAATCTATTTCTCACTTCCACTGTATAATCATAAGGGATTTGATTTAGGTCATACCTGAATGGTCTAGCGGTTTTCCCTACTTTCTTCAATTTAAGTCTGAATTTGGAAATAAGGAGTTCATGATCTGAGCCACAGTCAGCTCCTGGTCTTGTTTTTGTTGACTGTATAGAGCTTCTCCATCTTTGGCTGCAAAGAATATAATCAATCTGATTTCGGTGTTGACCATCTGGTGATGTCCATGTGTAGAGTCTTCTCTTGTGTTGCTGGAAGAGGGTGTTTGCTATGACCAGTGCATTTTCTTGGCAAAACTCTATTAGTCTTTGCCCTGCTTCATTCCGCATTCCAAGGCCAAATTTGCCTGTTACTCCAGGTGTTTCTTGACTTCCTACTTTAGCATTCCAGTCCCCTATAATGAAAAGGACATCTTTTTTGGGTGTTAGTTCTACAAGGTCTTGTAGGTCTTCATAAAACCGTTCAACTTCAGCTTCTTCAGCATTACTGGTTGGGGCATAGACTTGGATAACTGTGATATTGAATGGTTTGCCTTGGAAACGAACAGAGATCATTCTGTCGTTTTTGAGATTGCATCCAAGTACTGCATTTCGGACTCTTTTGTTGACCATGATGGCTACTCCATTTCTTCTGAGGGATTCCTGCCCGCAGTAGTAGATATAATGGTCATCTGAGTTAAATTCACCCATTCCAGTCCATTTTAGTTCGCTGATTCCTAGAATGTCGACGTTCACCCTTGCCATCTCTTGTTTGACCACTTCCAATTTGCCTTGATTCATGGACCTGACATTCCAGGTTCCTATGCAATATTGTTCTTTACAGCATCGGATCTTGCTTCTATCACCAGTCACATGCACAACTGGGTATTGTTTTTGCTTTGGCTCCATCCCTTCATTCTTTCTGGAGTTATTTCTCCACTGATCTCCAGTAGCATATTGGGCACCTAACGACCTGGGGAGATTCTCTTTTGATATCCTATCATTTTGCCTTTTCATACTGTTCATGGGGTTCTCAAGGCAAGAATACTGAAGTGGCTTGCCATTCCCTTCTCCAGTGGACCACGTTCTGTCAGACCTCTCCACCATGACCCGCCCGCCTTGGGTTGCCCTGCAGGCATGGCTTGGTTTCATTGAGTTAGACAAGGCCCTGGTCCTAGTGTGATTAGATTGACTAGTTTTCTGTGAGTATGGTTTCAGTGTGTCTGCCCTCTGATGCTCTCTTGCAACACCTACCATCTTACTTGGGTTTCTCTTACCTTGGGCGTGGGTTGTCTCTTCACGGCTGCTCCTTACCTTGGACGAGGGGTATCTCCTTACCGCCGCAGTTCCTGACCTTCAACGTGGGACAGCTCCTCTAGGCCCTCCTGCGCCTGCGCAGCCCCTGCTCCTCGGGTTGCTCCTCCCGGCCGCCGGCCGTGGCCTCGGGCGTGGGTGGCTTCTCCCAGCTGCCGCCCCTGGCCTCGGGCTCAGGGTGGCTCCTCCGGGTCACCACCCCTGGCCTCGGGCGCAAGGTGGCTTCTCCCGGCCGCCCCTGGCCTCGGACGTGGGGTGTCTCTTCCTGGCCGCCCCTGACCTCGGACACGGGGTAGCTCCTCCCGGCCGCCGCCCTGACCTCAGACGCGGGGTGTCTCCTCCCGGCCGCCACTGACCTCAGACACAGGGTAGCTCCTCTCGGCCGTTCCTGCGCCGTCGCAGCCTGGCACTCTAGGTTGCTGCCCCTGACCTCGGACGTGGGGTAGCTCCTCTCGCCCGCGCTGAGTGCGCCGGCCCGGCTCTCGCAAGCGGCCCGCGCTGAGTGCGCCGGCCCGGCTCTCGCAAGCGGCCCGCGCTGAGTGCGCCGGCCCGGCTCTCGCAAGCGGCCCGCGCTGAGTGCGCCGGCCCGGCTCTCGCAAGCGGCCCGCGCTGAGTGCGCCGGCCCGGCTCTCGCAAGCGGCCCGCGCTGAGTGCGCCGGCCCGGCTCTCGCAAGCGGCCCGCGCTGAGTGCGCCGGCCCGGCTCTCGCAAGCGGCCCGCGCTGAGTGCGCCGGCCCGGCTCTCGCAAGCGGCCCGCGCTGAGTGCGCCGGCCCGGCTCTCGCAAGCGGCCCGCGCTGAGTGCGCCGGCCCGGCTCTCGCAAGCGGCCCGCGCTGAGTGCGCCGGCCCGGCTCTCGCAAGCGGCCCGCGCTGAGTGCGCCGGCCCGGCTCTCGCAAGCGGCCCGCGCTGAGTGCGCCGGCCCGGCTCTCGCAAGCGGCCCGCGCTGAGTGCGCCGGCCCGGCTCTCGCAAGCGGCCCGCGCTGAGTGCGCCGGCCCGGCTCTCGCAAGCGGCCCGCGCTGAGTGCGCCGGCCCGGCTCTCGCAAGCGGCCCGCGCTGAGTGCGCCGGCCCGGCTCTCGCAAGCGGCCCGCGCTGAGTGCGCCGGCCCGGCTCTCGCAAGCGGCCCGCGCTGAGTGCGCCGGCCCAAAGGTCAGTTTTCATTCCAATCCCAAAGAAAGGCAATGCCAAAGAATGCTCAAACTACCGCACAATTGCACTCATCTCACACGCTAGTAAAGTAATGCTCAAAATTCTCCAAGCCAGGCTTCAGCAATATGTGAACCGTGAACTCCCTGATGTTCAAGCTGGTTTTAGAACAGGCAGAGGAACCAGAGATCAAATTGCCAACATCCGCTGGATCATGGAAAAAGCAAGAGAGTTCCAGAAAAACATCTATTTCTGCTTTATTGACTATGCCAAAGCCTTTGACTGTGTGGATCACAATAAACTGTGGAAAATTCTGAAAGAGATGGGAATACCAGACCACCTAACCTGCCTCTTGAGAAATCTGTATGCAGGTCAGGAAGCAACAGTTAGAACTGGACATGGAACAACAGACTGGTTCCAAATAGGAAAAGGAGTACGTCAAGGCTGTATATTGTCTCCCTGCTTATTTAACTTATATGCAGAGTACATCATGAGAAACGCTGGACTGGAAGAAACACAAGCTGGAATCAAGATTGCCGGGAGAAATATCAATAACCTCAGATATGCTGATGACACCACCCTTATGGCAGAAAGTGAGGAGGAGCTAAAAAGCCTCTTGATGAAAGTGAAGGAGGAGAGCGAAAAAGTTGGCTTAAAGCTCAACATTCAGAAAACGAAGATCATGGCATCCGGTCCCATCACTTCATGGGAAATAGATGGGGAAACAGTGGAAACAGTGTCAGACTTTATTTTTTTGGGCTCCAAAATCACTGCAGATGGTGACTGCAGCCATGAAATTAAAAGACGCTTACTCCTTGGAAGAAAAGTTATGACCAACCTGGATAGTATATTCAAAAGCAGAGACATTACTTTGCCGACTAAGGTCCGCCTAGTCAAGGCTATGGTTTTTCCTGTGGTCATGTATGGATGTGAAAGTTGGACTGTGAAGAAAGCTGAGCGCCGAAGAATCGATGCTTTTGAACTGTGGTGTTGGAGAAGACTCTTGAGAGTCCCTTGGACTGCAAGGAGATCCAACCAGTCCATTCTGAAGGAGATCAGCCCTGGGATTTCTTTGGAAGGAATGATGCTAAAGCTGAAACTCCAGTACTTTGGCCACCTCATGCAAAGAGTTGACTCATTGGAAAAGACTCTGATGCTGGGAGGGATTGGGGGCAGGAGGAGAAGGGGACGACCGAGGATGAGATGGCTGGATGGCATCACGGACTCGATGGACGTGAGTCTGAGTGAACTCCGGGAGATGGTGATGGATAGGGAGGCCTGGCGTACTGTGATTCATGGGGTCGCAAAGAGTCGGACACGACTGAGCTACTGAACTGAACTGAACTGAACTGATTCTGACTGGTGTGAGGTAATATCTAATTGTAGTTTTGATTTGAATTTCTATAATAACTGACAATGTTGATCATCTTTTCACGTGCCTCCTGGCCATCTGTATGACTTTGGAGAAGTTTCTATTTAGGTCCTATGCCCATTTTTTGATTGAGCCCTTTGTTTTGATAATATTGAATGTTTTTGTGCCGCTACCATGCTATTTTGATGACTATGCTTTGTAGTATAGTCTGAAGTCAAGAAGCCTGATTCCTCCAGCTCCATTTTTCTTTCTTAAGACTGCTTTGGCTATTCAAGGCATTTTGTGTCTCCATACAAATTTTATCTTCTGTCTCACTTATTCTATTGATTATTTCTAGTATATTTTTCATTTCAGTCATTATGTTTTTCATTTCTTTGTTCTTTAGTTCTTCAGGTCTTTTTAAATCATATCTTTCATTTTCTGGATTGTTGTCTCTATTCTTTTTCCAAGACTTTGGATTATCTTCACTGTCATAATTTTGAATTCTATTTTTTCTGATAGGTTGCCTGTCTCCACTTCACTTAGTTATTCTTCTGGGGTTTCATCTGGGACGTATTTCTCTGCCTTCTCATTTTTTCTGACTTTGTCGTTGTGGTTTCTATTCTTCAGGATTGTAGTTCTTACCTCTGCTTTCTGCCCTCTGCTGTATGAGGCTAAGAGGCTTGTGAAGGCGTTTTGATGGAAGAGGCCGGTTCCTACCCAGGGCTGGTTGGAGCTAGGTCTTGTCTCTCTAGTGGGCAGGGCCATACTCAGGGAGACTTTAAGCCACAAGTCTTAAAGGGTGGGGTTGCTGTGTTCCTGCCCTGTTGGTTGTTTGGCCTGAGGTGATCCAGCACTGGAGCCTACAGGCTGTTTGTTGGGACTAGTGGCAGCCTCCGGGAGGGTGCAAACCAATGACTACTTCCCAGAACTGCTGTTGCCAGTGTTTCAGTCCCTGCAGTGAGTGACAACCAACCCCCACCCCACCTCCATCAGAGTCTCTGTGGTACTAGCAGGTAAGTCTGGCCCGGTCTCTTCTGGGGTCACTGCTTTTTTCCTCCTGAGTTCTGGTGTGCGTGAGACTTTGTGTGTACCCTCCAAGAATGGAGTTTCTGTTTCCCTCAGTCATATGGAAGTCCTGCAGTCAAACTCTGCTGGCTTCCAAAGCCAAGTCTTTGAGGATAACTCCTCCTGTTGCCACACTCCTAGACTGCAAAGCCTGATGTGGGGCTCAGAACCTTCACTCCTGTGGGATAACTTCTGGGGCATAATTTTCTCTAGTTTGTGGGTTGCCCATCTGGTGGGTATGGGTTTTGACTTCATTGCAGTTGTGCCCCTCCTACTGTCTCATTGAGCTTCGCAGGTGGCTCAAATGATGAACAGTTGGCCTGCAATGTGGGAGACCAGGGTTTGATCCCTGGGTTGGGAAGATACCCTGCAGAAGGAAGAAGAAACCCACTCCAGTATTCTTGCCTGGAAAATCCCATGGGTGGAGGAGCCTGGCAGACTACAGACAGTGGGGTTGCAAAGAGTTGAACACGACTGAGTGACATCACTTCACTACTGTCTCATTGTGGTTCTTTGTCCTTAGATCTGGGGTATCTTTTTTTTTTTTTTTTTTGGTAGGTTTCAGTGGGGGTATTTTTGGTGGAGTTGAGAAGTTAGTTGTGGTTTTGGTGTTTTCATAAGAAAAGAGTTAGGTCATGTCTTTCTACTCTACCATCTTGAACTAATCTCTCTGTTTACATTTTTAAATTCTCATTTCTCTGTGTATGGTTTTTAAAAATTTTCTTTGATTGTATCTTGAAATTTACTAATTTTCCTTCTAAGCTTAATCTGCTATTCATTTCATACAGTTTATTTTTTTTACCTATTTAATTTCCATCTCTAGAAGCTCAGTTTTAGTCATTTATATATTTTACATGTCTCTTCTTAAGTTTTGAGTACTTTGTACCCAGGTACAATAATTGCTTTAATGTCCTGGTATGCTAATTCTAATATCTATATCAATTTAGAGTCAATTTCATTTGATTAATTTATTTCCTAACTATGGGTTGCATTTGTCCTGCTTCTTTGAATTCTGGCAATTTCTTAGTAGATGTCAAATGTTTTGAATTTTACTTTGTGGGATGCTGGATATTTTTATAGTCCCATAAACATTCTTGAGCTTTGTTATGGGTTGTAGTTATGTTACATGAAAATTGTTTGATCCTTTCCGGTTTTGTTGTTAAGATTTATAAGGAAGGACTGGAGCAGTTATCAACCCATGGCTAATTATTCCCTATTAATGATGCAAGAGGTTTGTGTCTACAAAGCATCCTTAATTTTTGCTTTTTCAGTCTGGCCATTGTGAATAGACGTTATTCCAAGCCCTGTCTGATCACCAGACACCTTAATCTCTAATTATTTCAAATAGGTTTGCCCAGGCTTGAGTAGTTTCCTCATATGCATGTGCTAATCAGTATTCCCCTAAATACTCAAGAATAAATCTTTGTGTATCTCCCGAGTTCTCTCTGTGTGTAGCGCTTTCCTTTCTGGTACTCTTTTTTACCAAGTTGAGTTGCCATGGTTTCCTACAAACTCTTCTTGCCTTCTCCTCAGTTCAGGGAGTTCATGATTGCCCTCACAACCCTCCACCCTGCCCTGTGGCCATCGCCTCTCATAGGAATGTTTCCTATATGTCAAGGATCACTTGCCTTCATTGTCTGATATGTAGTGTCTTGCAAACCTTTGTTTCATATGTTTAGTTCTTTCTTAATTGTTTAAGATGTAAGGTTAGATATGGTTCCTATTATTCCATCTTACAGGGAAGCCAAAGTCCCTATAGCTTCATTTTTTAAAAAAAGAGTAGAAACGGTTTTGCGTTGAAAGGAAGAAGAGGAATGGAATTCTAGAAGTCATACTGCCTGGTCTAGAGGAGCCCACACTCCTCTAGCATGTCTCAGCATCAGAAATTAGTCTGGTTTCTCTTTTTCTAGTATATTCTTTAGTATCCAGCCTGGATCAGCCATCTGCCTTTATGTAATGTTTCAGCTTTCTGGGACCATTCTTCCTGGGCGTATACTGTAGGTAGAGAGCAAAATGTACCTAATACTGATAACTGATGATATACCAACACAGTGTTTCACTATGACATAACTCCCAGAGAAAACACTTAGAAAAATTATTTAGAAACATCTCTTTCTGATATTTCTGGACTACACGGGTCTGAATCATGAATGAAAGATCAGACTATTTCATGAGTGTTTTTTTAGTCCCCAATCTTTGTTCCCTTCCAAATAATAGTTTATGCAATGATGATAGTATTTAAGATATATGATCAGAGAAATATATTCATCACTTATTTATCCACAGATAAATATTTGAGAACCTATTATGTGCCAGGCACCTTCACTCCCTTGGGTTGTATGTGTGTCACTCCGTAGCAGTTTATACCTTATTATTCTTTGCTTTCCATTAGAATTACATACCTTATGATGATCTCTCTTCTGACTTGTGAACTTACTTCATTCAAAGTCCATGCCTTCTTTAGCATCTGTATATCCCTTATAGCACTTAACACAGTTTCCAGAATTTAGAAAAACTCAATAAAGGATTTCCATTTGGAATGAACTTTTAAATATGCATGTACATTTGAGTTTTTGAGAATATAGACATATACTCTGTGTATTCCATACTTACTGACTTGGCAGACTTTCAGACAGAAAACAATTTTGAATAGATAATATGGTTCTTTCTAAAAGTTGTTCCTTCTCAGCAGTAACTGCTATGACTCTGCAAGTTAGATCAAAGCAAGGCACAAGTCCCCCAAGAGGCCCTGGTTATTAAATTTAGAAGAAAAAGTGTTTTCTTTCTTATGAATACTTGTAAGAAGATTGTACTTGGGAACGATGGTGCCAGTCATTTACATCTATGGGACATAATCATCCCTATGGATGAACTACAGCTCCAGTCTGAGGGTTAGTAAAAGAAGTCCAGATATATAGAGATATTACCCGTTTCTCCGAGTAGCTTTTAGTTCAGACTAAATAATAACACACGAGGACTTTAAAGAAAGTTTTTAGCAGAGGTTATTTTCAGCTTTATTTAGACACTGTTGACTTATCTACTTAGTTATTTTATAAATCTTACCAGGGCTGCGAACTTTTGGTTTCTGTCTTTATATACTCTTTATATTCAGGGATGTATCAATGGATCTTTACTGTCCTGTCAGGCTCACAGGGAAGTCTGGCCTGTATTAAGGTAGAAAGGACTTAGGGAACACCAGGATGGGTTTATTTCTCATAACTAATTTTAAATATATGCAGTTTACAGGTCATATCAGAATCTCGCTCAAGGCACGTAACCCCTTTAGCTTACTAGGTTAGCATAATTATTTTTAGAATAGGTGCTGTTTATCTATAGGTCAATGGAGACAAAACTCTTGCTAAAGTATCTAATTTTTTATACTTTCGAAGCAATACTAAAGATGAACGAAGATTTGGGGTAAAAGTTGAGGTGGATGTGCAGTGCAGAATTTCAGAAAACTGTGAGCAGGGAAAGAATTCCTGAAACCTAAAAAAGGATTCTCATGAGTCTTTGCTGAGCACAAGGCTGCATATTCATAGAAGAAACCATACAAAGCCAGGTAAAGAATACCCAAGAGAATTGTAATCAGAATAATCCCCAGCTCTTATACAGGTCAATGAAATGTTTAAGCTGTGACGATGTCTTCAAATTATGTCCGGTCAAATTGGAGAGCCACTGGTGATCATACCAGGGCATTCATGGTAGACCCCACACTTTAGCACTAGAGCTGTGCTATCATAGAGTAAAGACTACTCTAGGCCTGCTCTAGAAAAGCTTAAAGACAGACCTTAAAGAGATCAAACTGATCTATAAATTACCTAACTGCCTGACCAACACTTAAGGAAAGACAGCACAAACCAGACACTCAACAACAAGTATTCACAAAGTTTGGCATTCTGTAAAAATTACTGGATGCTCCAAGAAACAGGAAAACAACTCATGATTAGAGAAAAATCATGCAACAGGAACAGAAATGAGAGCATTAGGGGGAAAAAAAGGTTGTAAAATAGTTGCTGTAACCATCTTCTAATTTTTAAAGGAAATCAGTGAAGATACAAAAAATATCAGTGGAGCTTCAGATAAGAAAAGTAAAATATTTGCAACTAAAATTTCACTGACTGGGATTAACAGAAGATAATAGAGCCTCAGTGTCTTGTGGAAAATAGTAGTCTAACATATGTATAAATGGAGAAAGAGTATGTGAGAAAGAAAGGTAGAAAAAATACTTGAAAAAGATGAATAATCATGTAAATAATTAAATAGCACCTATTCTAAATAATAATAATAATATTATACAATAATTATAATTATTGTATATTTGTATATATACAAATAACTGAAACATAGATTGTCAGATTTCATTTTAAAAAATAAAGTAATAACCAACTATATGCTTTTTACAAAATATTCATTTTTAATAAAAAGACATGGATATGTTATATTCTTTGCAACCAAAGATGGAGAAGCTCTATACAGTCAACAAAAACAAGACCAGGAGCTGACTGNTCTCATAATAATAATACTACCACCATAATAATTACAGAATATGGGTATTTTATAATATTTAAACATTTTTGCTTATCCTTCTGTCATTTTGCTGCTGCTACTTGTAAGTTGCTTCAGTCGTGTCTGACTCTGTGCAACCCCATAGATGGCAGCCCACCAGCCTCCCTCGTCCCTGGGATTCTCCAGGCAAGAACACTGGAGTGGGTTGCCATTTCCTTCTCCAATGCATGGAAGTGAAAAGTGAAAGTGAAGTCGCTCAGTCGTGTCCAACTCTTAGCGACCCCATGAACTGCAGCCCACCAGGCTCCTCCGTCCATGGGATTTTCCAGGCAAGAGTACTGGAGTGGGGTGCTACTGCCTTCTCTGTCTGCCATTCAGCTTATTAAATAAAGAAAATCTACAGTATGGCTATACATAACTGTGCTGTATTTACACAGTCAGAACATATTACCACTACATTCTATAGTCTCTCTCAGACCTCATTAAATCTTAGCTCTACAGGTAACTGTATATTTAATGCTCACCTTCAGGCCTTATGTCAATGTCTTTCTAGTCATTTGGATTGTCTGAAGCTTGTTCCTTAGTAGATTCCTCAGGAAGGATTCATGGGAACGTTCTCTGAGTTTGTGCATATTGATAACACTTTGTTTTATATATAACATTGATATATAAAGTGCCCTTTATATATTGAAAGTCCGTTTTCTGGAAATAAAATTGTTGACCTATGCTTTCTTTAGTTGATTACTTAAAGTGTTTTTATTTTCTTTTGACATAAGGAGTAGCTCCTGAAAAGTCTAATGAAAATATAATTTTCTTTCCCTTATAAACCATGTATTTTTTCTTCAGATGCCCAAAGGACTTTTTTAAAAAAAGGTTATTAATTTCACTAATTTTTTTCTGATATTTGTTCTTAATTGATAGTCTCATGTACATCGTGTGCTATTTCAGTGTGTAGTTCCCAGTGGGCTAAGTGTGTTGTGTTTCAAGAAACTTCTCTTGAATTAGGACTTCTCTTGTTTCCTTGCTTTTCTTTTTCAAGAATTCTTTTTTTTCTGACTGTTCAGTCTTTACCTGTCTTCATTTTTTTTCACTTTCTCTTAAAACTTTTAAATCTTTTTTCTTCATTTCCTTTTAACTTAAAACACTTTCCTTTTACCTGAAATTTCTAAGGTATTTATCCATTGTCTTTATTTGCTTGTGTAGCCCTCTGATTTTGCTATTCATTTCTGAAATTTTTTTTTAAACTTTTAAATTGTCTCCAGAGTTTTTTCTTATTCTGATTTATTTTGTTCTTTCATAGCTTGTATCATTTTCTTAATGTCTTTTAACCTGTTTTCATATAGTATGTTATAGTTTTGATCTATTTATGGGTACATCTTTCTGGCATTTTTTCATTATTTGTAGAGATGTTATTCTGTTCCTTATCCTCTTTTTTTCCCTTATAATAAGTCTCTACGGGATTTGACTTCTTTTCTATTGTTCAGTTTTATGCGAAATTAGTTTTCCTGAACTTAAAGAATGCTGCACAGCTCAGGAAAGCTGTCCTGACTTCCCAGGGGTCCCTCTTCTGCTGTGTGTATATAGTGGTCAACATGCCAGCTTGCATTCTGAGCTTTCTTGCCCTGTTTCCTATGCCCACTGCCTCCCTCCACACCCCCACCAGCTGATCTGGACCTTGCCTTTCCAGTCGTCACTATCATCTCTGTGCAGCTCAATTTCGATGCCACTCCAGGGTCCTTTCTCCTGAATGCTGCACACTGACTTGGAAGGGAGCCCTCTGAAAAAATGCCCATGTGCTCATCATTTGTACATAATTTTAAGAACTCTCAGGAGTCTTGACTGCTCCAGAGATTGAAAGACTGCTATTGCCACTGTCTTCTTCCCAGAACCGTCCAGGACTGTATTTTATTTGATATTATATCATTGGTAATTATTAATAGTATTTAGCACATTATTCAGAGAAGGCAATGGCACCCCACTCCAGTACTCTTGCCTGGGAAATTCTATGGATGGAGGAGCCTGGTAGGCTACAGTCCATGGGGTCTAAGAGTTGGACGCGACTGAGCGACTTCCCTTTCACTTTTTACTTTCATGCACTGGAGAAGGAAATGGCAACCCACTCCAGTGTTCTTGCCTGAAGAATCCCAGGGACGGGGGAGCCTGGTGGGCTGCCATCTATGGGGGTCACACAGAGTCGGATACGACAGATGCGACTTAGCAGCAGCAGCAGCAGCAGCAGCAGCACATTATTAATGAATGGGGATGTGGTCTAGCTAGATTTGTAAATCTAGAGTACATTTGTACTCTGTCTGAATTGCCCAGGCTAACTGGGAATTGTCCATAATTCAACCACTGTAGCTTTGATTTACCAGAATGAACTTCTTATGTTATACCAGGTGAGCCCAATGGCACCTGGAATCGTGGTTCTTAACTTCCCCTGGTCTTGGGCTAGCGAAAAAATGCCTGTGTGCTCATCATTTGCACACAGTTTCACAGGACATTTTAGAGATACCTTAAAATGTATCCATGCTTCCCTAGAGATCCTGAGCTAGGAAACTGGCAATTAAGTATTAAGGACCAGGGCAGACTAAAAACTGAAAAAATTATGTGGTTGCCATCCTATTTGTATAGGGAGTTGGTTTCTATCACTGGTATCTATATGGTCTACCTATTAAATATTAATTCTATCAGCTCCAGATAGACAATCCAGGGGCAGAGAAAGGGCAGTGGAATTTGTTGGAAAGGTTAAAGGAAAGAAGACAGTTGTAGGATACCAAAGCAGCCGGTGTAAGTAGGGCAAGTGGACACAAGATAAACAGAGGGAAATATTGGAATCAAGAGGCTGGAGGAAAAGAAACCTGAGAGCTCATCTGATCCACAGCCTTGGATCTAAATACAAAAGAAAGTCTAAATCTGGAGTTTCTCCAAGTGTGGTCACCTGATATCTGTATTACACTGGCTTTTTGCTTCTTAAAATGCAGATTTCCGACCTGTTGACCCTGACCCCCTGGGTAGGGTCCTATAAATCTGCATAATAACAACCCCTTGAAAACCACTAAATGGTCTAAGTGATGCGGAGCAGAATGACATCTTGTCTCTTGAAGGCCTCTGGTTGTGGGCGTGCCACCTCCATGAGCTGCACTGTGTAATAATAACCATGGCAATAATGTTACTTTTACTACCATTGCATCTCGTCCTACTATTGTGTCCTGAAGATTTTTCCCTTTGGGCACAGAATGGGATCACAGATTTCCAGGATCTTTGCTGCCTATCAGATGCAGTATTAAGTCCATTTGCACCATAGAGAAGGTTACACTGGCTCATTATTTTGACAGAAAACAGTTGTGGAGAAGAATGCTGCAGTTACTCACACAGAGTGAATCTTGGCTTTTCCTAGCCTTCTGGTCGTTAGGGGAAGTGCTGCCAAAGACCCAGACCCCTTCTGTTAGCTCATGGTGATTTCAACCAGAAGCTTTTATGGGTCACTTGCCTTGCAGTGTTTTGAAGAACTGGGCTGTGAGAAGTGACTCTGTACCAGCATTCTGAGTCTCCACTCTGGTTTGGAGTGAAATTTTTATTTGATTTCTGCCCCCACCCCCCAACACTGATTGAATGTGGTCTTGTGAGTGCTGGGGTCTCAGCTAGCTACCCAAGAGTTCATAGTTAATATGGAGGTGGCTAAGCCTGCCCGAACCCTCTCTGGCTCATCCATGAGGCTGGACCCTTTTGCTGGACATAATAACAGAATGTATGCCTGAGGGGGACTGGTCCTCCTGTGGACAGGGGCAGGAGCCCCCATGTATTCATCTTCTGCCTCGGGGAAATAGGAATAGTCACTTCCCTACTGGCAGCTTCAACGTAGACCATGGGTCAGGATGCTCGGAGCACAGAGCTAAAGAGGTAACTACCTGCAGTGCTTTCATGGGGAGGAAGGCAGCAGATACCAAGCACAGATGGCTGAGGTCCTGGCTTGTGACTGCCTCTCAGTCTGAGCAAATGTCTTCGACTCTTGGTGCCTCTATTTTCTCATTACTAAGGAGTCTCAAGATACTCTGGTAGGTCTGGTTAGGTAATTATTCAGAGATTGCAATTACCTTGTGTCTTTGATTATCAGGGCTGCATCACAAAGTACTACACACTGGTGGCTTAAAATAACAGAAATGTATTATCTCACAGTTCTGGAAGCTAGGAGTCTGAGATCAAGTTGTAGCAGGGCTGGTTCCTTCTGAGGCCTCTGAGAGCCCAGCTGCCCACTGCCTCTCTCCTGGCTACTGGTCACGGCCTGAACTCCTGAGTGTTCCTTGCCTTGTAGGTACATCCCTGCACCACTATTTTCATCTTCCCATGCTGTCTCCCTGAGCCTTCACAAGACTGTCTTTGAAATATGTATACTATCATGTAAGAAATGAATTGCCAGTCTATGTTCAATGCAGGATGTAGGATGCTTGGGGCTGGTGTATGGGGGTGATCTGGAGGGATGATGTGGGGTGGGAGGTGGGAGCGGGGTTCATGTTTGGGAGTTCATGTAAAAAAATAAATACAAAAAAAAAAGAAAAAAGAAAAAATATGTAAATTAAAAAAAATAAATAAAATGAGATATAAAATCAAAAAAAATACATATGTGTATAATGTCTGAAATGAAGAAGTTTATACCATCATTGAATAACTGTATTTATAGTTCTATACTTTTTAAAAACACAGATGTGTGTTTATAAACATATGAACAAAAAAATAAAATTATATTTGCTTTCCACCCCCCCAAAAAAAATAAGCAAACCAGTGTTATTGGATTAGGGACCCATCCCATTCTAGTATGACTTAGTCTTAATTTAAATAATTATATTTGCAAAGCACCTGTTTCCAAAGAAGCTTACACTGTGAGGTATGAGGGGTTAGGACTTCAATATATCTTTAAAAGACGCTTGCTCCTTGGAAGAAAAGCTATGAAAAACCTAGACAGCATATTAAAAAGCAAAGACATCACTTTGCAGACAAAGGTGCAAAGTCACGGTTTTTCCAGTAGTTATGTACGAATGTGAGAGCTGGACCACAAATAAGGCTGAGCATGAATTGATGCTTTTAAACTGTGGTGCTAGAGAATACTCTTGAGAGTCCCTTGGACTGCAAGGAGATCAAACCAGTCAACCAATCAACCCTGAATATTCATTGGAAGGACTGATGCTGAGGCCGAAGCTTCAATACTTGGGCCACCTCATGTGAAGAGCTGATTCATTGGAAAAAACTCAGATGCTGGGAAAGATTGAGGCAAGGAGAAGAAGGGGCAGCAGAGGATGGGATGGTTAGATAGTATCACCGACTCAGTGGACATGAGTTTGAGCAAACTCTGCGAGATAGTGGAGGATGGGGAAGCCTGGTGTGCTACAGTCCATGGGGGTTGCAAAGAGTTGGACATGACTTAGTGACTGAAAAACGATAAATACCTTTTGGGGAGGGGAATATAATTCAGCTCATAACTTCCTGCTTCTTCTGAATAATCCCATGTCTTCAGTATATTTTTTATTTATTTGTGGGGAGTAGTTAGACAGGTTGGGTTTGAATCACAACTCTTATTATCTGTGAGTAAGCCAATTTCCTAAGCTCTTTGAGCCTCATTTTTGCCATCCACAAAATGGAAATAGCTTATAATAGTGATCTCACAGGGAAGAGGATTAGGTGAGGTAAAAAAGCACAGGTCTGGGCACATAATAAGTGCTCAACAAACCTTAGTTAACGTTATTATTACTGGTTTTTGCTGTGTCCTTTGAGGAATTGCAGGTATCAGAGATATATTTAAAATGCCCCCCAGGTTGCTCCCCCCTGACATGGCCTGCATTCCTACTGTTTCTTCTGTTGGCTACTACACTGACTCCCAGAAGATCCCCTTGTGTTCTTGGAGCTGCGTCCTGCCCAGAAGTGCCCAGGGAGGCTCGGCTCCCTCTTCCATGTCAGCAGGGCTTCAGATGGAGCACTTGCTTTCCGAGGCACCTGACACGGGAATGACCTGTCTTCACAGGGGTAAGACGCTTGCTCGGAAGGGAGGTGTTTTCATGGTGGGCATCAGGATTTTAAGGTTGCCTTAGAGCAGCCATTTCTCATCACTGTGTTCTTCTGAGCCCTGATTGTCCTTGAGGCGAATCCCACTTTCCTATACTCTGAAGACACTGCCTCTTCCTGGCCATTTCGTGAACTAGTAGAATGCACATCCCTTGGCTCTTTGAGGAAAACAAATCTCTCTCTCACACACACACACACTCCCCAACAATGCTGACTGCTGTAATCCACTGAGTTTTTTGCACGTATGGCAATCAGGATATACAACGCTGGGTTATTCTGAGCTGTGGAATGAAGCCTGTTCAGGAGACATTAGAAAATCTTTTTCCTTTGAGAGGACACAAGAGGAGAGCCCTGTGTTATTACAGGGTCACTTGTCATAAATAATCTCACTTTCCTCTCCAAGTACATTTTTCTCTCAGAGGCAGTCACTTGCAAACTTTTTTCCCCACCTCTAACCCCTACCTGGAAATGCATTTTACAATTACTTCTGAGTACATGTCCTAACACAGAGTCATAAAACTAAAGATAGTTGTGTGGTGCGCTTGGAGCTATTCCGACTCCTGTTTGTTTTATTCCTCGTCCTGTTCTCCCATCCTACCCTATCCCATTCCTTCTGTCCTCTGTTTGCTTATCTTGGGCATTACTAGGATGGACCAGTACCCAGGTCTCCTGTCTTTCTGGTACACGGGCTTCTCTGAAGTAACTTAGGGCCATATCACTAACTCTGGCCAATGTGCTCTGATCATGGTGCACACACGTGTGCTAAGTTGCTTCAGTCATGTTCGACTTTGTGCGACCCTATGGACCATAGCCCGCCAGGCTTCTCTGTCCCTGGGATTCTCCAGGCAAGAATACTGGAGTGGGTTGCCATGCCCTCCTCCAGGGGTCTTCCCAACCCAGGGATCGAACCAGCATCTCTTGTCTCCTGCATTAGCAGGCGGATTCTTTGCCACTGGTTCCACCTGGAAAGCCCCTGGTTATGGTGACTAGTATCATTTCAGCACTGAAACACAGGAAGCCAGCATCCCTCCGGCTGACTCTCTTCCTGCTATGGTGACCCAAGGGGGCCTCAGGTTGAGACGGTGGAGTCACAGATAAAAGTTGCTTGCATCACTGGGTGGCCACACGGAGGACTGCCACTCTAGAGGGTCATCTGCATCCTTAACAGTCTTTAAGTAAGAGGAAAATAAAAGTGCTTGATGGGCAACTGAGATTTGGGAGGTGTGTGTTACTACAGAGTAGTCTGTCCTACTCTAATGTGGTATTCTTGTATATTTCTTTTCTTTCTTTTGGAAGAAATGTTGATCTTGAGTTATTAAAATGATTCCATGACCTAGTATGGATAGCTTTGTACAGTTTGCAAATCATTTTCCCAAAGCATCTGCCACATTAACAGCCCCAAAGTTTGGATGGAGAGAGAATCCTGTAGAGGAGAGTGAGCATCCACTAGAGCCGTCTCTCCTCAGGGTTTCACGTGCCAAGGTTGGGTGACTTAAGGACTGAATAGTTGTGTGATTTGAAACTTAGAGAGTTAGGATGCAGTAATTTTGATGGGGAGGCACCACAGACTAGTTCCAAAGGTGACCGAGTAGTGTTCTGTGGGATTTTTTTTTTCTTTTTTTTTTTCTTTTTGGATGGATGTGGATCCAGATTCAGGCCTCATATATGCTACATTTTATTAACATCAATAGCTTATGTGTATTGAGAACCCAAATTACAAATGTATCCCAGTTATTATTAAAAGAAGTTGGAGTGCAAATGCACGGCTGCTACCACAGTACTGTCGAGTGGTGAGATCACAGGCTTCCCATGGCTATGTCCTGGGTGAGATACTTGAACTTCCTTATCCTCTGCTGATACCACATGCCTTCTCAACTCTACTCCCCATGCTGATGAGGCACTGATTCCTCTTGATGTGTCACTGAACCTCTGGGCCTTTACATATGATGTTCCTTCCATTTGAACAGCTTTTCTTTTCACCTTGGCACTTGGAAATCCTACCTTCCTTCAGATATAACTCAACTGTCACTGTGAACCAGAATCTCCTTCATTGCAGGTGGATTATTTACCAGCTGAGCTACCGGGGAAGCCCCTCTGAAATTGTTGATCTTTTATTTACTCCTCTTCTAGGACTTTCTGCTCTCTACCTTTTAATTATTAAAGTCCAATTCTCCTCCTCCATTCCTACCTTGGGCCAGAGCTGCTCTCTTTTAGCTTTTTCATCTTGGGGTCCCCCCTCAAATTCCTTCTAAATAAAGAGCTTCCTATGAATAACAATAACCATAATACATACCCCACAGTTAGAAGATTCACTAACTTAAAAAAAGCAAAGTTGATTTACAAAGACTTGGAAGGCCTTTGTAGGCTATTCACAGTTTCCACATTTACCAAATACTATATGGATTTTTTCTTTGCATGTTCTGTTTCCTTTACCAGGAATGTCCTTCCTCACTTTGTCTTTGGAGGAGGTCCATTTATTCTTTTAAGTCCAAGTGATTGATAGATTGCTTTTTCCCTATCCAATATCCAGTCTCCCTTTTTCCCTTACAATAGCAAGAGGTTCTATTTCCTCAGCAGATTAGGTGGCCAATGAAATGGAAGAAGTTTGTTGGGTAGAATTTCTAGACAAGCTCTGCAAAGAGCATCAAGTTTGTCCTTTCTCCCTTCTTGCCTGAGACTTGTATGTGCCGTCTGAAGCTCCAGCAGCCATTTTGGGGCCATGAGATAAGCTTGATGATAGAAGCTGTACACCAAGGATGATAGAAGAGAAAGATAGGAGGACCACAGGAATATTGATGACATTCTAGAAGTCTGTTACCAGCTGTAGGTTGATTAATACTGGACTTCTTTTACATGAGATGAAACCTCTATTTTGATTAAGCTATTGTTACTTGGATTTTTGTTATATGCGGCAAATCATAAAGTTCTTCTTTATCTATTCCTGTATCCTAACTAGGGATTTTTTAAAAGCTGTGGTTCCCATAGGCCTTCACTCAACTTTCTAATTATATTTATTGTAATATATAAGAACTATTTGACTTTATATCTCCTCCCCTGTTAGACTGTGAGCTCCTTGAGGGAGGAACATTGTCTCATTCCTTTCTGTATCTGCAGTGTTTAATGCTCAGTAGACAGACTAAGTTCTCTCAATTGATGTTTGTTGAATTAAGATTTGAAACATATTTCGGATTTTCTGTTAACATGCAAATTCTTTTGGAAAGGGTATTATCTGAAACTGGAACCTTATTCAGGATTTAACTGGCAAGAAATAACATCATGGGAAATGACACTGGACGGGGCCTTTGAGAGGAGGGTGTGAGGGATGAGCAGGGCTGGACTGGCCACAGAAAGAAAGGTGGGAAAAACCACAGCCATGGGTTTCAGCCAGTTTGGATCTCCCCAGGGTAGCTCTTGTTTGTCGTTATGCTTTTCCGTACACAGAACCTTGCCGCTACCTGGAAATCCCTAGAGGAGTCTGCCTGCATTGGAATGCTTTACCTCGACCCTCCTGCCTTCTGAGAGGCAAAGCTTCTCTCCCGAGACTGGGTATCACAGATAACTGGCTCCTTGGGCATAGCTGTGAGTGCCTCTCGTGCGCCCCAGCCCCGTCCCCTTGGTCCTCCCAAACCACTTTGGAAGGGTCTGTCACTCTTGAGTTGCAAGATTAAATGAATGCATCTTTGGATAAGATGCTTTTGGGCGCTAGATCAAAGTCTGGCCTGCCGGGGCTCTGGACCCCTTTCAGAGTGAGTATAAAACCTGTGGCGCTCTTTCAGTGAATTACGGGGTACAGAAGGGGAGAAATCCTGTATATTCACTGTATCTACACATCTTCTCAGGAGCAGAGCTCAGGGGGCCTCCGCAGAAACCAGCACATAGAAAGTGGAAAGATGCACTTTCTATTAAAACCGTTCAAAAATATTATTGCCGTAGACAAATATGATCCTTTGGCTAAATAAAACCACTGGAGAGCAAATTAAACCATGTCACATTATATGATTATTCCCTCTTTGTAACAATAATAAAAAAATGTTTTTGGTAGCTTTGCTCTGTGTTTGTATGTCTGTTTTAATGAAAGATTCCAAGGTCTTTTTGTTGTGTGTGTGTGTGTGTGTGTGTGAGTCAAAGATCTGGATATAAGCCAAACTAGTGGCAGGAGCTGTCCAACTTGCCACAGAAAAAGGAAGAAAAAAACACCAAGTCATTATACAATTTCACTCTCCTAAATCAAACCTTCCATTTGCCACGATTATTTACCATTGCTTTGTAATTGTGAGCAGACAGCTGAGTAGGATTGGAAGTCTATTCATTCTTTAAAGCGACATAAAGTGGTACTTGGAGTCCCAAATGATAATTGTTCTTTTCTCCTTGTTAATACCCAACTGTGGCTCAGAGTTCTGTGAAAGATTCATTTACTGCCAGCTCCAGAAATTTCTGTGGGGCTTGGCTCTTGGCCTCTTTTTGAAACCCAATCTGAAATCACCCTGAGGAATTGGTAAGGCTGAATTAGTTGTGACCTTCAGTCAGAATTCGTCTCTAAATATTTTAGCAGGATGGAGAACTTTCCCTACTCAGTAGGGGCATGGGTGAGAAATATTGGCAGCATCTCAGAAATATGATTACTTTGAGGGCATTTCCAGCTCAACTTGAATCTTAGGAACTGGAATTTGGTAAGGAAATTAGATTTTATGGGATTTCCCCCTATTTAAGAGGACCTTGGTATTTAGACAAAAATTTTAAGTTCATGGGAACCACTCTGCAAAGAGGGAGGGAGGGTCCTTGCTCTGTGGCTGTGCTCTGAGGGGTTGTCCCACTCCCACATGGAAGTAATCATTTAATCTGCCAAGCCTAATAAAGCCTTCTTAATGAGTGACACTGACAAACTGAGTGATAAAGATCAGCTGCATCCTTTGGCTCTGTGTGAGCTGTAGATCCCTGTTGACTTGAGATCCCTATCAACTGATTACAAATAGGATAGAGAAGGTAAAGATCAAAGGGTCTTCCTACTATGGGTGATTTCCTGCTACTCTTGCCCTCTGGTTTCACATTCTGTGCAACACTGTCGAGTTCCTGACCTGTGTTAGAATCAAAAGCAGCAAGCTCATGCTTCTTTGGCCCTCAGGCTCAGAACTGCAATATTAATGGTGCTCAGCATTTATTAAACATTAAGTATGTTGGCAGTTCTGTGTTAAGTGCTCCACATGAATGATCTCCTTTCATCTGAGGAAGTAGTTTTATCACTATCGTCATTTTATGGACGAGGAAACTGAGGCCCAGGAAGATGAAACCACATAGCTAGAAGATGATGAAGCCAGAATGCACACTAGGGCTGCTATCCAGCCAGCCTAACTGTCTCTCATCTTGACTCTGGAACTCAAAGCAGCACAAAAGAGTTGATAAAGGTGTGTCTTATAAAAGACCTTTGCTTTTCTGTATTCTCTGAGGCTGCTTCTGGACCATTCATACCTGAGGCCATCAGCTAATAATAACTGCAGCCCACGAACTTTGTGGTATGATTCGTGGGTTTGGGGCAGAATTATCGGTGTGAAAGGATTTGCCATGGAGGAGTGTACTAGAGACTTCCATTTGCAATGGTTGGAGTTTTAATATTTTTTCCCACATATCCCCGGTTTCTTGACGGAAAAGAAGAGACGAGGAAAGCAGAGACACCCTGGAAGGGGAGCCGGGCTGTCTCCCCCTCCCCTTTTCTCTCAGCTACATACTGTTTGAGATTCTATTCATGAGCTGTAGCATTTTGAGGCTTGAAGGAATTGAATACACAGTTGAGGGAGTATAAGATGTGACTTACAACCAGAACTTGGGAGAGATTGGAATATAGAGGGTAGTAATGGGCTTCCTGGTTGGTTAGAATCCACCTGCTGATGCAGGAAATAGGGGTCCGATCCCTGGGTGGGGAAGATCCCCTGAAGGAGGAAATGGCAACCAACTCCAGTATTCTTGCCTGGGAAATCCCACGGACAGAGGGGCCTGGTGGGCTACAGTCCATGGGGTTGCAAACAAATTGGACATGACTTAGTGACTAAACAAGAACATTGAAAAATTTCCTTCTCTTTCAGCCAAGAAAAGGGAAGTCAAGGACCTTCAAGAGTTAGTCACTCTAAAAGTTGGAGTGTTTTCATCTTCCATGAGCCATCCACTGATTGAACAGGAGTCATTATTTTCTCTTAACTGGGCTTGTTCTTTGTGGCTGATTTTGAGTGTTTTCAAATGAAGATGAGCGTGTGCTCTTGAGGTGGTCATGGCAGTGAAAGGATGGGGTTTCGACAAACCTTCCCAGAACCTGCTGAGGGCTACAGCCAGGTCCTGGGGCCGTGAGCACAGTGTTGGTGGACATAGAGATTCTGCGGTCTTCTTGAGGATTTGGAGGAGGCCAAGCCAAGCATTCTATAGCTCTTTCTGTTGGAGTCAGCAGAACCACAGGGCTCCTGACGCTGCTCAGAGCTCCTGAGCAGCGTCAGGAGCCCTTGGAGTAAATCTGACACTTGCAAATGAGGCCAAAGCATTCTCAGTTCAGGTGGTTCCGGGAGTCAAGCCGATTATGGAGGTTTACGGCCTGGTGACATCCCCTCCAGCCCCCACACTTGCCTTCGGCTGGGCCCTCACAGGATGTTCCTGCTCAGGCTGAGGCTGTATTGTTTCATGCAGTGGACTTACATTCTTTTTCTTTCATTGAGTCTTCCCAGTTTAGGGATGCAGTCTGGATATAAGAGGAACTGGAAACATTCACACCAGATTTCAGTGACGTCAGATAACCAGCACATCGGCATCTCCCAGGGTTTCCCCCAGGAGGCAGATAAATCAGCTTAAGTCCAAATCCTTTAGAATCAAACTTCATAGTGTCTGATAGATTGTGAAAATTGGTGCCAAGGCAGGTCACACTTGAGTCCTTATAGCTCACGTCAGTCATCGTGCATGCTGAGTCGCTTCAGTCATGTCCTACTCTTTGTGACCCTGTGGACCATAGCCCACCAGGCTCCTCTGTCCATGGGATTCTCCAGGCAAGAATATTGGAGTGGATTGCCATGCCCTCCTCCAGGGGATCTTCCCTACCCACAGAATCATTGAAAAGTGAAAGAAAGTGAAAGTGAAGTTGCTCAGTTGTGTCCGACTCTTTGCGACCCTGTGGACTGTAGCCCACCAGGCTCTTCCATCCATGGGATTCTCCAGGCAAGAATACTGGAGTGGGTTGCCATTTCCTTCTCTAGGGGATCTTCCTGACCCAGGGATTGAACCTAGGTCCCCTGCATTGCGGGCAGATGCTTTAACCTCTGAGCCACCAGTCATTAGAAGTCTTAAAGCAAAATGTGGCTCCCCTATTCATTTGTATTTGTTTATTTATGGCTATGCCGGGTCTTTGTTGCTGTGCATGAGCTTACTCTAGTTGCGGAGCATCGGCTTCTCAGTGCAGTGGCTTCTCTTGTTGTGGAGCACGGGTACTACTGAGCCTAGGTGCTCAGGCTCAGTAGCTGTGGCCCACTGGCTTAGTTGTTCCAAGGCATGTGGGATCTTCCCAGACCATAGAGTGAACCCACGTCCCCTGCATTGGCAGACAGATTCTTATCCACTGGGCCACCAGGGAAGACCCACCCTGTATTTTTGGACCTCACAAAGTATGTGTCAGCAAAATTCTCCATCTCTCAGTGCCTACTCTGTTTTGGTAGATGAGCTGGTGCAGGATGGGAGGTAATTCTGGCAAGCGGAGGAGAGAGGCCACTGGAGTGACCTGGAGGAGGAGGCAAAACAGATACTATTTGCCATATTCTGTGTGACCTTGGGCTTGGCCAGCAGTCTTCCGCTGACCATTTAGAAAAGTGCTAATAAGGCAGACTGAATAATTTGATGACTCAAAAAATAGCCTGTTAAGGCGCAGACATCAAAGGGTGCTATGGACCAGAGGGAAAAATTCTTTTCTCTTTTCTTTATTCTTCAGGAGCTTCTCCTCCTGTGCTTGCCATTGCTAGCTCCTCTTGTGATTTCGTGTCTCATTTCTGTGATTCACAGGTGACTGAAGTGGAAAGAAGAACTGGGAGCAGATCACGCATTGGTTTGAGTTATCCTTGCAAACTCACTCTCTTTGCTGGCACAATGAAGGAGCTGAATGTGCAGCTATTCCCCCCGGGTCTGGAATAATTCCCGTAGCTGCTATTCAAGGAGGCCAGGACAATCATTTTCTCATTTTCTGCTCAGCACCTTGTCCTTCAGTGGTGATGGAATAATAGTGAGTTAGTTTATAGAATCATTGTATCTATGGGCCTTTGCACTTCTTTAATTAGGAATGGTAGGCTGTGAGGAGAATTCTCATGAAGTGGATACCAAGGGGGATTTTAGAGATTAAAAAATATTCAGAGGGATTTGGTTTTTCCAGAAGGGCACAAAATGATGCCAAGTGCTTACACTTAAGAATCACTAAGATGTTATTCTCCAGTAGATTCTGGCTTGTCACACCAAAAAATGTCTACCTCAAAGAAAAACACATTTAGGCTTTTGATTGATTTGTTTTTATTCAGAAAAAGCAGAAATGGAATTAATTTTATATATGGAGAACTGGCCATTGCTTCTACTGCTGACAGTAAGTACTACAATAAGAAAAAAAATGGAACATTTCCCTCTGAACAGAATTGTAGTGAACTGAGAGCTGAGGTGCTTATGGAAAATGGCTTTCAAATGATTATTTTTGTTTGCTTAAATGCTTGATTATGATGATTGTAATTCCAACTGTACACAGAGAGAGCATGGAAAAAAAAAAAAAAAAAAGCCAAGCCTAGACTCCTGTTATAACAAAAACTAAGGAACACATCACACTTCATAAAACCCAAATGTTCGTGGGTTTCTTGGGACTGCTAAGTAAAATGTAAATACACTGTTCAGCTTCTCCTTGTTTGCATTTTCAGGGCCAAGAATTCTTTTTAGGCTTTCTTTAAAGGGTTTAGCTTGACCCTGGGTCACTATAACAGCTTATGAAGTGAAACTTGAACTTGGAGTTTTCTTGCTTTGCATGCAAAGGTTGGCCCTCTGAATTACAACAGGAGACTTTGGGGGTGACACATCTGCTGAGGGCTCAGGGCTTCAGACAACAGGATCTTCCAGTCCCAGGACTGGCGAGTTTTTGGTGAGATAATTTTATCCCTGCTACAGCATCACTATCAAGCACAGCTCTATAGGCAGCCATGTTCCAGGAAGTAATCTTTCCTGTCCTTTCCCTGGAAAGAGTAGGACCATTACAGCCATGCACTCACTGTAACTCATCAGACCATGCCCATTATCAATAAGATGAATAAAGCCTGCACCAAGAACCTAAAGACAAAATGGACTGGACAGTCAAGTAGAGAACTTCGAATGACCTTGGACGATCCAAGAGCTGCCAGGGCAGTTTTAAGCTTTGATCTTCTCTGATCAAAAGGAAACCCAATACCCTTGCTTCCGCCCTCATCCAACCTGTACAGTGGCCCCAGGGGTGAGGAGGAAGAGTGGCAAGAGGACTGACAGTGTTGGTGGATGGCTCAGGGGGCTGGCTAGTGGCTTGCTCTTATACACATCTCAGGTCCTGGGGCCGTGAGCACAGTGTTGGTGGACATAGAGATTCTGCGGTCTTCTTGAGGATTTGGAGGAGGCCAAGCCAAGCATTCTATAGCTCTTTCTGTTGGAGTCAGCAGAACCACAGGGCTCCTGACGCTGCTCAGAGCTCCTGAGCAGCGTCAGGAGCCCTTGGAGTAAATCTGACACTTGCAAATGAGGCCAAAGCATTCTCAGTTCAGGTGGTTCCCGGAGTCAAGCCGATTATGGAGGTTTACGGCCTGGTGACATCCCCTCCAGCCCCCACACTTGCCTTCGGCTGGGCCCTCACAGGATGTTCCTGCTCAGGCTGAGGCTGTATTGTTTCATGCAGTGGACTTACATTCTTTTTCTTTCATTGAGTCTTCCCAGTTTAGGGATGCAGTCTGGATATAAGAGGAACTGGAAACATTCACACCAGATTTCAGTGACGTCAGATAACCAGCACATCGGCATCTCCCAGGGTTTCCCCCAGGAGGCAGATAAATCAGATTAAGTCCAAATCCTTTAGAATCAAACTTCATAGTGTCTGATAGATTGTGAAAATTGGTGCCAAGGCAGGTCACACTTGAGTCCTTATAGCTCACGTCAGTCATCGTGCATGCTGAGTCGCTTCAGTCATGTCCTACTCTTTGTGACCCTGTGGACCATAGCCCACCAGGCTCCTCTGTCCATGGGATTCTCCAGGCAAGAATATTGGAGTGGATTGCCATGCCCTCCTCCAGGGGATCTTCCCTACCCACAGAATCATTGAAAAGTGAAAGAAAGTGAAAGTGAAGTTGCTCAGTTGTGTCCGACTCTTTGCGACCCCGTGGACTGTAGCCCACCAGGCTCTTCCATCCATGGGATTCTCCAGGCAAGAATACTGGAGTGGGTTGCCATTTCCTTCTCTAGGGGATCTTCCTGACCCAGGGATTGAACCTAGGTCCCCTGCATTGCGGGCAGATGCTTTAACCTCTGAGCCACCAGTCATTAGAAGTCTTAAAGCAAAATGTGGCTCCCCTATTCATTTGTATTTGTTTATTTATGGCTATGCCGGGTCTTTGTTGCTGTGCATGAGCTTACTCTAGTTGCAGAGCATCGGCTTCTCAGTGCAGTGGCTTCTCTTGTTGTGGAGCACGGGTACTACTGAGCCTAGGTGCTCAGGCTCAGTAGCTGTGGCCCACTGGCTTAGTTGTTCCAAGGCATGTGGGATCTTCCCAGACCATAGAGTGAACCCACGTCCCCTGCATTGGCAGACAGATTCTTATCCACTGGGCCACCAGGGAAGACCCACCCTGTATTTTTGGACCTCACAAAGTATGTGTCAGCAAAATTCTCCATCTCTCAGTGCCTACTCTGTTTTGGTAGATGAGCTGGTGCAGGATGGGAGGTAATTCTGGCAAGCGGAGGAGAGAGGCCACTGGAGTGACCTGGAGGAGGAGGCAAAACAGATTCTGTGTGACCTTGGGCTTGGCCAGCAGTCTTCCGCTGACCATTTAGAAAAGTGCTAATAAGGCAGACTGAATAATTTGACGACTCAAAAAATAGCCTGTTAAGGCGCAGACATCAAAGGGTGCTATGGACCAGAGGGAAAAATTCTTTTCTCTTTTCTTTATTCTTCAGGAGCTTCTCCTCCTGTGCTTGCCATTGCTAGCTCCTCTTGTGATTTCGTGTCTCATTTCTGTGATTCACAGGTGACTGAAGTGGAAAGAAGAACTGGGAGCAGATCACGCATTGGTTTGAGTTATCCTTGCAAACTCACTCTCTTTGCTGGCACAATGAAGGAGCTGAATGTGCAGCTATTCCCCCCGGGTCTGGAATAATTCCCGTAGCTGCTATTCAAGGAGGCCAGGACAATCATTTTCTCATTTTCTGCTCAGCACCTTGTCCTTCAGTGGTGATGGAATAATAGTGAGTTAGTTTATAGAATCATTGTATCTATGGGCCTTTGCACTTCTTTAATTAGGAATGGTAGGCTGTGAGGAGAATTCTCATGAAGTGGATACCAAGGGGGATTTTAGAGATTAAAAAATATTCAGAGGGATTTGGTTTTTCCAGAAGGGCACAAAATGATGCCAAGTGCTTACACTTAAGAATCACTAAGATGTTATTCTCCAGTAGATTCTGGCTTGTCACACCAAAAAATGTCTACCTCAAAGAAAAACACATTTAGGCTTTTGATTGATTTGTTTTTATTCAGAAAAAGCAGAAATGGAATTAATTTTATATATGGAGAACTGGCCATTGCTTCTACTGCTGACAGTAAGTACTACAATAAGAAAAAAAATGGAACATTTCCCTCTGAACAGAATTGTAGTGAACTGAGAGCTGAGGCGCTTATGGAAAATGGCTTTCAAATGATTATTTTTGTTTGCTTAAATGCTTGATTATGATGATTGTAATTCCAACTGTACACAGAGAGAGCATGGAAAAAAAAAAAAAAAAAAGCCAAGCCTAGACTCCTGTTATAACAAAAACTAAGGAACACATCACACTTCATAAAACCCAAATGTTCGTGGGTTTCTTGGGACTGCTAAGTAAAATGTAAATACACTGTTCAGCTTCTCCTTGTTTGCATTTTCAGGGCCAAGAATTCTTTTTAGGCTTTCTTTAAAGGGTTTAGCTTGACCCTGGGTCACTATAACAGCTTATGAAGTGAAACTTGAACTTGGAGTTTTCTTGCTTTGCATGCAAAGGTTGGCCCTCTGAATTACAACAGGAGACTTTGGGGGTGACACATCTGCTGAGGGCTCAGGGCTTCAGACAACAGGATCTTCCAGTCCCAGGACTGGCGAGTTTTTGGTGAGATAATTTTATCCCTGCTACAGCATCACTATCAAGCACAGCTCTATAGGCAGCCATATTCCAGGAAGTAATCTTTCCTGTCCTTTCCCTGGAAAGAGTAGGACCATTACAGCCATGCACTCACTGTAACTCATCAGACCATGCCCATTATCAATAAGATGAATAAAGCCTGCACCAAGAACCTAAAGACAAAATGGACTGGACAGTCAAGTAGAGAACTTCGAATGACCTTGGACGATCCAAGAGCTGCCAGGGCAGTTTTAAGCTTTGATCTTCTCTGATCAAAAGGAAACCCAATACCCTTGCTTCCGCCCTCATCCAACCTGTACAGTGGCCCCAGGGGTGAGGAGGAAGAGTGGCAAGAGGACTGACAGTGTTGGTGGATGGCTCAGGGGGCTGGCTAGTGGCTTGAAGTGCACTTTGCTGTCAGCTGTAAACCTGTCTCAGCCCGAGGAAGGGCTGAAACCACTTGATAACTGCTGGTCTGTTCACTGGGGCTGACAGTGGTAGCACAGGCTGGAAGCAGAAGGTTCTGCACTCCGGGTGGCTGGGAGGGATGCTCACAGGGCCCTTGTCTATACCTGCTCTGTTGCAGGGCTAAACAGAGGAGCTTGGCATTAGAGGCTCAATTCACTGCCTCCCGAACAACAGCAGCCAGTGACATGGTGTGCCAGTAACAAGGCTGCTCCTGTGCTCTTTGACTTGGCTTTTTGTTTCACTCAGTTTCAAGGATGTTTGTGAGTCACTTTAAAAATGCCCCTTTGTCTTTACCCTTTCAGCCCTGAAGTTCTAGAAAAGGCCAAGACACAGCAAGGACACTTCCCATTTGCCCTGGTCAAAACTGACCTCCTTGGCTTCATCTGCCCAAAACCTGTTCCCCCCCATATGCTCTCTGTCTCACTGAAGAAGACTCCATCAACCAGTTTCATGCTCAGGCATGGGGTTGACCTTCAACTCTCTCTTCTTCCATCCTCACGAGAGTCAACCAGTCAATCAATCACCAGGTTCCGTCTATTTTGCCTGCCAAAGATCTGCCTTTCCACCCAGCCGTCTTTCCATCCATCCATTCATCCATCCATCCCTCCTTCCATGCATGCCTCCATCCTTCCATGCATGCATCCACTTATTCATCCATCTGTCCACCCATCCACCCATTTATCCTTTCACTTCTTTCCAGCTCGCAGCTGTGGTCCTCACCCAGGCTGCCAGCACTTTTCTCCTGGGTGGCTTCAACAGGCACTTCACCGCCCTGGGGGCTCTGCTGACTGCCCCCAGCTCACTGCATCACTTCCACTCCCAGTCACAGCCAGAGTGGCTCTTCTGCAGTGTTGACTTGACCGTGAAACTTCTCTGCCTACAGCCCCATCAAGTGCTTCCCTTGGCCCTGAGAAGTCTCACCTTCTTAGCATGATACAACTGGGGCTCTGAGGTCTGGCTCCTGCCTCCTTCAGTGTAACCACATGTGCCGAATCCTATCTTTTCTCAGCCTTCACACTTGCTGTTCCTTCCACCTGACTGCTGAATCCACCACTGTCCACGGCTCCTCTTCCTCAGTTTTCAGGATTCAAGGGTCAGGTCCTCCCAGAAGCTTCCCCTGACCCTCCCTACTCTGGACTTCCACAGCCTGCACCCATTGTAACTACAGGGATTTTGTGATCTAATGTCAGAACTGGGACAGCTAAGGGAGTGAAAAGAGTACATGGACATATTATGCATGACAACAGGTGTAAATCGGGGCTGACCCAGGCAAACCTAGGGTGCATGGTCACCCTCAGTTCAGTTCAGTTACTCAGTCATGTCCAACTCTTTGTGACCCCATGGACTGTAGCACGCCAGGCCTCCCTGTCCATCACCAACCCCCAGAGCTTGCTCGAACTCCTATCCATCGAGTTGGTGATGCCATCCAACCATCTCATCCTCTGTTGTCCCCTTCTCCTCCTGCCTTCACTCTTTCCCAGCATCAGGGTCTTTTCCAATGACCCTAGTCATGGCATTTATCACACCTCACATTATCTGTTAACTGCCTGGGTCTCCCCTAGCCCAGCCCTAGCCGGTAGACTGCAAGGTCCCTGATGACAGAGGATACCTAGTTTTCAATGTAGTTGCTTCTATAGTAGGTGCTCAATGCATATTAGAAATAAATTTAAAAAGGGGTGAATATGATAAAGAAATAGGAGTCTGGTCACGTGGTCTCAGACTCCAGGGTCTGATGTAAAGTCATTTGTCCCCAAACCTGCTGGTAGGTCTTGATGTCTACTGGACCTAGGTTTTCTGTTTCTCCTCTGAAGAAGTCCCAGACATCACAATAGCACAGAAAAGTACCATATTGCCTTGCTAACACTTTCAAAAATACTGAATTCCAAAACACATCTGGCTGAGATGAAATAGATGGGTCAGGTCCCGAAGTGTGTTTCCTGATGGATAAGCACCTTAGGATGTGAGGACTTGTTAACTGATAACTGGCTAGTGGGTCCAGCTGGAAATTTTGCAGATATCTTTATAGCTTAGACTCTTTTAAATACTGAGAAATAAGCAGTGTGTCTGAAATTTAGTTAGACACACAATCTATCCCTCTTAGCCCCTCTTATTTCCCAACTTTCATGTTCCATGAAACCTGCTCTGAGAACCAAGAAAGTCGTCTTTCCCACCATCTCTAGGTAGACGAAAGCTTTATGTTCCTCAAGGCCAGGCCAGTACTTTACTCATCTTTCCCCATTGCCTAGACCAGTTGGCACACAGTTGACACTCAAAAAATGTCTGTTGCATGTAGACTGGAATGCCATAAACTCAAACAGAGGACAAAAGAGCTGAGAGTTGGGGGAACCATGTCACCCTGCCACACTGGCCCTACAGGTGGCCTAGAGGAGGCTGACTTGCCTGAAAATAACATAGGAAACCATGAGGCTGGTGAAGCTTGTCTGTGACACCTGGCCACCGTGCCCACCGTGCCCACTGTGACATCACACCCTGTTCCCATCCCACCTCCTCAGCGTCCACACCTGTGGGGTCTGGCTGTCACAATCTGCTCACCAAAGCTCAAATTGATGAGGCTTAGGCTCACCCAGGGGTGTTTGCTTAGATGGTTCTTGCTGACTAACACCCTCTGGCTTCCAGGCAGGGCAGCTCGAGTGGTAGAAGGCTGGGCGGCAGGGCTTATTTCGAGCAGGATCGTTCTGCTCTCTATGTTACATCATCTCTCTGTCTGCACTCACTTGTGAGACTGGCCTGGCCACGCGCCAAAGTCAAACGTTCTGTCCACCACCCAAAGGGAAGCTCACGGGTCAGCATTCAAAAAGGAAGAAGATGAGGCTGTTCCTGAGACATCAGGGAAGAAAAGCACACACCCAACTTAAACCACTCACTGATGGAGGAGAAAAAAAGATGGCACCCAAAAGTTAAACCCTGTTCCCTTGGAGCAGGTTTAAATGTCTGCCTTGAAGAATTTTTTTTTGCAGTATGTATATATTTTTTCCTTCTAAGACACTATTCCTTCTTTCAAATTAATTATTTATTATAGACTGACAAAATTTCATGAAACTACAAGCTGAAACTCCTCCTTTTTCACAAACCCTTTTCCAGTCTAAAAGGGGGGATGGAGTCAGAAAATGCCATTGTGAAGCTTTGTAGTTGAGCTAATAGGTGCTGCAAGGGAGTTGGGAGGGGGGCTGGTGCCCTGTACTGTGGCTCAAAGCCAGTGAGGGAAGGGCCAGGGGAATCTTGTAGGGAAGAGGGGGGTCCATTCTCTGGGAAATGAATTACTTTAAGCTTCTAGAACATGAATCAATCTGACTTCTCCCTGTGCCTTACTAAAGACTGCTTTAGATGTTTAGATTTTGCTCCTAGGAGTAAGAGCCATTCTCTTGGCCCTGCTGCTGCTGCTAAGTCACTGTAGTCATGTCTGACTCTGTGTGATCCCATAGATGGCAACTCACAAGGCTTCCCCGTCCCTGGGATTCTCCAGGAAGAACAATGGAGTGGGTTGCCATTTCCTTCTCCAATGCATGAAAGTGAAAACTGAAACTGAAGTTGCTCAGTCATGTCCGACTGTTAGCAACTCCATGGACTGCAACCCACCAGGCTCCTCCATCCATGGGATTTTACAGGCAAGAGTACTGGAGTGGGTTGCCATTGCCTTCTCCCTCTTGGCCCAGACCTGCTACTAACCAAACAGCAGGCAGGAGCTGTGGGGACTAGAAGCATCCACAGTCTCTTCATTGAGCACATAGGATGAAGACACAGAGGCTGCCATGGGATAAAGAATGACCATATGTAGCCTTGTTCCTTCAGGCAGCTTATACCTCCAAGTAAGTTCAGTCTGGGCTGACTCTGCTACCAAATGAATTAGGAAATTTTTTTTTCAGAGCAGTTTAGATTTCTGCACTATTGATGACAGCTTGTGGGTTGCTGCTATTATTCCATTGTACAGGGGAGCAACCTGAGGGTCAGAAAGCTTAGAGATTTGATGCAGTTTCCACACTTATGATCTGAACACAAGTTGGCCCAGCTCCAGAACCCATGTTCTTTCTGCTGCATCCTGCCTCCTTCAGGCCACACGGAGGTCCTCTGTTCGTGCTTCCCTGCATCTACGTGGCCCAGAGTTGTAAAATCAAAGCTGTGGGTTGGATGATCTAGAAGTTTCCTTCCTGACCTCTCATTCCATAACTTGAAGCAAACACATGTTCCACTGTCTAAAATGGGGTTCACATCCAAGTGGATGCCTAGAAAGGGAAATCTGCTCCCTTTAGGACCTCTTTTCCCAAAATGAAAGAACCTGGTGCCTTTCGGCATATGTGTGCTATGTCTTGTCCGACTCTCTGTGACCCCGTGGACTGTAGCCCTCCAGGCTCCTCTGCCCATGGGGTTTTCCAGGCCAGAATAGTGGAGTGGATGGCCATTTCCTCCTCCAGGGGATCTTCCTGACTCAGGGATTGAAACTGTGTCTCCCACGTCTCTGGTGTTGGCAGGCAGATTTTTTTCTTCTTCTTCTTTTTTTAACACTGTGCCACCTGGGAAGCCGGTGCCTTTTAGACCAAGTGAGTTATGTGAATCCCTTGATCCTTCTGTGCCTAGAAGGCACTCCTCTCTCTGGCTGTAGCATGGGTGGTCTTCTCTGAGCCAGGAGCCTGGGGCTGGTCAATGTTATACTTGCCGGGGCACAAAATGGAAGATACTTAAGTGCACTGAGGCCCCAGGGCTATAATTAGAGCCCTGATTATTATTATTCTGGATGGGATGGGGGTAGAGGTGGGAAAAGAAACCCTTTAAACTGAGGAATGTGTGGGTATAAATCTCTGTTCCCATCTATCTTTGTTTTGATATGTGTTTAAGGATACATACAGTATGCATCCCTCTCCTCATATATCTGTATGCTTATATCAATTCATAAATAAAATATACAGCTGCTCAGCTAAAATGTGTCACTTGTCTGCAAGATTCCTCCTACAGGTTAATGTCTCCTGCCAAGGGAGCTGCCCTGGTTTGCATTGACTTTCAATGACCTACTTATATGCACTGGTTCAGGCAGAGTTTAACAAGTGGTTTGGCAGATATGTGCATCTGAACATATTCTTCAATTTTTACACTATTTTTGTATAATTTGGCTTTACTCTGCCAAAAATCAATAGTATGTGACTAAAGTTAGGTTGGTGATCGCACCTTTAGATAAGAAAACTGTCATGAACAGATACTTTGGGGAATGGCTCAGGGGAAGGGGGAGACTAATTCATGCTGTTTATCATTCTATGGCTGTTCTGATATTGGAATAATTGGCATTTTCCTGATAATTGCTTCAAGATCATCAGGGCTTATGGGAGAGAAGACCTTAGGAGCAGAACCCACCTGAGGACTGCCTGTCATTGTCCAAGTTCACTTTCTGTTGTTGAATGTGATCTGAGACTGAGGTTGATGGCTGTGAATTTTAGTATGTTACTGTCAATCATAGGAGCTTATCTGATATCTTCTTTGGTCTGGAATTGGAAATTCCTGAATAATGTGATACTCGAGAATTGGGTAGTCTCAGGATCAGAAGGTGGTTTAATCTCCATGATCAGGTTTTAAAATGTGATTCCTGCCAAATTTACTAATACTGAAGAATCCTATCTTTGAGCACAGTCCGTGTTTTAAATGTGTCTGAACTCTGGTAGGAGGTATTTCTTTTTAAAATCAAGTATTTAATTAGGGACCAGAGATTAAAAAAAACTATAAACCTCTTTTCTTACATACATCTGTAAAAACAAAAAGAACAAATAAGATGAGATGATGAAATGTAAATTCATATAAAATGTTATAGAATATACTCAGCCAAGTCAAGCACTTGGTGCGTTGTGAATAACTGTTTCTTGTAAACCAAATTACAAAAAGTTGGATTAAAAAAAATCAATCGACTATTATTTATGTTCCATTTATTCTAGGTGCTTTAATAATGTCTATCTGACCAAATACAATATTGATTTTTCATTGCTGTGGGATTCACTTAACCTTAAATAAAACTAAAGAAAACTAAACCCCAGTTGCCTGCCCTCTCCTGTAATTGTTGGTGTTTACAGTGGAAAGAGAGTGCTGAATTTAGGCAACTGATGCAGGAAGGGGAAAAGAGGTAGGAGCTTTGGTTTCTGTCTGTTTTCAACTGACAAATGTCTATACTAAGTGTGAGACAATAGAAAAACACATGTATATATATATACATTGGTCTTTGACAATGGATTCTGACACAGGGCTCCTGAGTCCCTTATAAATTCCTAAGTGATGAGAGCACTGATGGTGGTTTGGTACCTAAGTCATGTCTGACTCTTTGAGACCCCATGGACTGCCAGGCTCCTCTGTCCATGGGATTTCTCAGGCAAGAATACTGGAGTGGGTTGCCATTTCCTTCTCCAGGGACTCTTCCTGACTTACAGATCGAACCCACATCTGCACTGGCAGGCAGATTCTTTACCACTGAGCAACCAGGGAAGCCCCATCTTTTCTAATCTCCTTTAATAAACTGGTATGTAAGGAAGTACAGTAAGCACCCTAAATACAAATGAGTTCCATTTCAAGGGTGAGGTCATAAGTTCATTTTGCTTGTTAAGTCCAACAAAGTAAGCCAAGGTACTCAACTACACACAGCTGGCTATATAGGTCAGTTGAGTTCAGTCGCTCAGTCGTGTCTGACTCTTTGCGACCCCATGAATCGCAGCACGCCAGGCCTCCCTGTCCATCACCATCTCCCGGAGTTCACTCAGACTCACGTCCATCGTGTCCGTGATGCCATCCAGCCATCTCATCCTCGGTCGTCCCCTTCTCCTCCTGCCCCCAATCCCTCCCAGCATCAGAGTCTTTTCCAATGAGTCAACTCTTCGCATGAGGTGGCCAAAGTACTGGAGTTTCAGCTTTAGCATCATTCCTTCCAAAGAAATCCCAGGGTTGATCTCCTTCAGAATGGACTGGTTGGATCTCCTTGCAGTCCAAGGGACTCTCAAGAGTCTNCCCCAATCCCTCCCAGCATCAGAGTCTTCCCCAATGAGTCAACACTTCTCATGAGGTGGCCAAAGTACTGGAGTTTCAGCTTTAGCATCATTCCTCCTTCAGAATGGACTGGTTGGATCTCCTTGCAGTGCAAGAGACTCTCAAGAGTCTTCTCCAACACCACAGTTCAAAAGCATCAATTCTTCAGCACTCAGCCTTCTTCACAGTCCAACTCTCACATCCATACATGACCACAGGAAAAACCATAGCCTTGACTAGACGGACCTTAGTTGGCAAAGTAATGTCTCTGCTTTTGAATATACTATCTAGGTTGGTCATAACTTTTCTTCCAAGGAGTAAGCGTCTTCTAATTTCATGGCTGCAGTCACCATCTGCAGTGATTTTGGAGCCCCAAAAAATAAAGTCTGACATTGTTTCCACTGTTTCTCCATCTATTTCCCATGAAGTGATGGGACCGGATGCCATGATCTTTGTTTTCTGAATGTTGAGCTTTAAGCCAACTTTTTCACTCTCCTCTTTCACTTTCATCAAGAGGCTCAGGTGCAGAAAAATAAGGTAAGCTTGAAAGACAAATAAAAGGATGAACACAAAATTTAGGGTGGTGATTGTTTCTGGAGAGGGAAAGGAAATAGAAACAGGTTGGGAATTGGGTAATTCTAGTGATCCTTTTAGTGAACTGAATAATGAATGTTTCTTGTATTATTTTTCTATTTTATATATTTTTGATGTTCTTTTGTATCTTTTTAATATGTAATATAAGAAAAAGGATCCCTCAGTGCTTGTTTTTTAGAGGTGAGGATTCTCTTCTGTCGAATGATGCTCTTGAATGATCATTTCTATTGTGGAGTATCAGAGAAGGTCTAGATTCTGTCTTGGATAATTACCTTTGTTAGCTCCCTGTTGACCCTTCTGAGGACCGTGGTCAATAGGCCTTATGTTTTCTTGGATGAGTTGTGGGTTTGACCAGGAAGTCTTCATTCCATTGTCAACTTTGGTTCTCAGTGGCGTGGCAGATAGAGAACATCTTGTGGACCTTACCTTTCCTGTTTTCTATTGTCAGTCACCCTTGAAGAGCCTCCCCGGACCCCTAAGACTAAGTGACTCCCAAGGCTGTATTTTTAAGCTCATGGTGTGCCATGTTGGAGTAATGATCACTGGCTCTTGAAAATTTAAGGGAATTCAGTAGTCCTCAAATGTAAAGAGTAGGAGCTGTAGCTTATAATTGTTTTTAATTTCATTGTTTTACAGATTGATCAGCTGAAGCAGGAGCTTTCAAAGAAAGAGTCAGAACTTCTTGCCTTACAAACAAAGCTTGAAACTCTTAGCAATCAGAATTCAGATTGCAAGCAACACATTGAAGTGCTTAAAGAGTCACTTACTGCCAAAGAACAGAGAGCTGCCATTCTTCAGACTGAGGTAAGGTACTGTTTCAGGACAGTAGACATTGAATTGACAGCAAATATCCTACCCAAACAGCTTTCATTAGAAGACTCCCTTATCCAAATCCCTGGGGCCAGATACATCTTGGATATCAGATATCTTGGGGATTTTGGAAAGGTAAGATCTGTTGCATGACTCACGGATTGTCTAACACTCCCAGTGGGGTTGCAACAATATCCCATAAACAAATATATGAATATTTGTGCAGAGAAAATTTTTTTTTACACTTAAGTAGTATAATTAAAGTATATATGAGAAACCTCCTATTGATTTGTGTTAGGTCATGCCACCAAAGGAGTTTTTTTTTTTTTTTTTTTTTCATTTTTTGGAGTTTTTATTTATTTGGATGTTGGAACCACAGATAATGATTGTACCTGAAATGATTTTGTTTTATCAAAAATCATAAAAGCATCAGAATGTCGTCTACCTTCCTGTTCCTGTGTGTCTGTGTGGGCATCACTCCTGGCACCCTTATGTTTCTTACTTCCTAAAGAGTGTCCTCAGATTTCAAGATTATTTTACCCTTTGAAGAAAGTTGTCATTGTTTCAACTTATTCATATAGTTTCTTTCATACTTAGAAAAAAAAAAAACTAAATAACTTGTTACTATCCTACTTTCTTGCTTCTTCTCCTTGAATTATATCTTGGGTCTATTAAGAAATGCAAAACACAAACTAGTTATTATGTAAATAAAATAGTTACTAGAATATAAATTATTACATGGAGTCAATAGCAAAGAATACAGTGAAATCGCCCTCATTTTTGTGTTGAGGCACTGTTTTACATGGATTACTTTAGAAGGCAGTCTACTTGAGTTACATATTGTTTCTTGTGCTCTTGAAGCCATGTCTTTGCATGTATACAGTTTGGGGTCTTTGGGGAAGTTTGGATTTTCTGTAGGAGTTACTGGGGCCATAGAGTAGACCTGTGCCCTCAGCCCAGGTGCAGGAAAATGCACAGAGGAGAAGGGAAACAGGCTCCAGGTTGGACAGGTCTTGGCCTGGACCTGATCAGTCTATGCACTTCATTGGTCAATAGGCAGTTAATTGGTAGCTTCAGGCCAAAACTGTCATTTTGGCTTCAATGATATAGATATTTTACATATAAGAAATTTCATTTTTAGTTGTGTATAGTTCCATTGTGAATGTAGAAGCTTGGATATTTAAATTTTTAAGGCATAAATGTGAACTACAGCTTAATTGAAGGTTGACTTGTATAATATTTGAGGAAACAGCAGTGAAGAGCAGTGAACCTGAAACTGTGCTAATACTATACTATATCAGTATATATCACTACTATATAGTATAATATATACTATAGAACTATGCTATCTAATACTATAAAACTATGCTACCTAATACTATAGCCACCAGGCACATGGGTCTATTCAAATCTAGATTAATTAAAGTGCAGTTAAATTTAGACTGTAGCTACTCCATCACACTAGCCACTTTTCATGTATTTAATAGTCACATGTAGTTTGAGACTAGTGTATGGGATAGCACAGCTATATATAGAACATTTCCATGTAGTACTTGTCTGTTGGCTTATTGGGACAAATCCTGCTCTCTGCTTGATTTTGTAAAGTTTTATTAGAACACCACCATACTCTTTCATCTATGTGCTGTCTTTGGTTGCTTTTGTGTTGAAAATATTTATAGAAAAAGTTTGCCATTTTTGGCATGTGGTTTCTTGGTGAGAGGATTGATTGGGAATTTGCATGCCTGGTTTGTCTTTTCTCTAACAATCTTACTCTGAACAGGGCCAGATTTGCTAACCTCTTTTCTATGAGCGCAGCTTTTCTTTAAAGTGGACGTTCACAGAGCAACAGGTTGTATTGCAGTTGTCTTACATTGACAGTAATACTATCACTACTAATAAAGTTATTGTAATTGTGTTGCTGTGTATTGGGTAGAAGGAAATTTAAGACGCAAGGCAGTCTGTTGAGATATGGCCTAGGCTTCTTGATAGTTCCCCTCCAGAAGGAAGGAATGAGAAAAGTCAGCTTAGAAAAGCTTACTATCTTCCTTTCACTGCCTTGTATTGATGAGTGCTCTATTCCCCAGCCTCTTTCCCTTTTCTTATCCTGTCCCCTTATATTTTGCATCTCTTGAATTAATGTAGTTCAAATTAGACCTATATATATTTCATGAAAAAGACAGTGGTGACATTATATGGATAGCTTTCATCCCACATTCAATAATTAAAACGACCCAATAAAGAGACGGCACTTTGAAGTAGAAAAAATTATTCTCCATATGTAGAGAAAGTGAGATGATTTTCTGGTTTTCTGCTTTGAAGTTGGGAGTGTGAGATTAATGATTTTATCAGCTGGAAACATACAAGGAATTTTCTTTTGCATTTTTTCTTCTTTTAAAATTTTCGTAAATGGAAATGGAAAGAGTTATCTAATGATATCCATCTCTTAGAGGAAGCAATTTAGGTTGAAATTAGCTCTAATTGTTGGATCATAGGAACGGATTTTTGGCAGCCTGGTAAAATACACTAAAGTGATTTTCCTGCTTCTTGGCAAAACAGAGGAAAATAAGAGTCTCCCTACCTAATGTGGGTTAGTGGGTGAGTATTAAGTACATGAGATGTTTCCTTGTGCCCTACAAGGAAAGAACCGAGCTTACATTCCTGTGAAAGGTATGGTTTCATCCTTGGAAGAGGTTATAAGTGATAGCTCCTTCCAGGTAGATTCCTAAGTCAATGCTTTTGCCAAAATAGAAGATGACTTTCTCTAGAATGGGAAGAAGCCTTCCTGCATCTCTGGAAAACCTTTGCCATTAGCTGTCTTTGGCTTCTCTTTTAGAATATGGTGAAAGTGACAGATGTTAGTGACTCAACAGTTCATCTCCATAAGGAAGGCTTTTTACCACCATGCAATTTGCATTTGGGAGGTGGTAGGTTGAAGGGTGGGACAAGGGGGAAGGCAAGTTGTCTGGGTTTGTGGCTATGTGGCTTGGCTCCTGGATAGATTTGTTTTAACTTGTACAGATGCCCAGATGCTCTTTGACATGTGTGCAGTAAATCAATGGAATAATAATTACACATACACACACACACAGACACCACATAGCTCTTAACATAGCATTTTACTTTTAAAAATAGCTTCAAAGAACCCTGATGCCAAGTATATTATTTTGCTACTTCCCTTGATGTTTTCCACATACTAATTTACCCTTATCAACCAACACATTAATTTCATGTGCATAGAGATAATAATAAATTGACTTTAGTGCCCTGACTTTTATGAATTTCAATGAATAATTGCCAACATATCCAGAAATTACAAAGAAGAAAGGCCTAGCTATTATCATCGGAAGTAAAATGTGATATGAAAAAGCAGCATTTAGAAGTGGGAGATGTGTGCACATTCCTTAATCTCCCCATTTAATCACTGTGACGTAAACAAGACTTAAATTTCTGAGCCTCCACATCTTGACTGTAAAATGGCAGCGTTGTGCCAGCTTGATGTGTCCATATGAGAAATGTTTAGATTCTTCTAAAGGGTTTTAACTATCAGTTGTGTTGGCTATCATCATTGCTGTGATTTTTATCACTATTGTATATCAGGATATTTGGGGAACACTCCACCTCACTTCTCTTACCGTCCATTCTGTGTGTTCTACTTCTGTGGGTCTCCTTTGAATTTTTGGTACCTGCTTTTACTGAGTTCAGACTTTTATATTTTAATTGAGTCACTTTTTTATGTCTTAGAATGATGCAGAGAAACGAAGATACTATAAAAATGCCATCTATTTTGTTCTGGCTTCAAATTGAAAGGTGTCTGTGTGTTTTCTTACAAGTACACTTTGCCCCAGTCCAGCATGATTCCCAAAGTGCCAAGCATGATGTCTCTTCTGTATGTTTTCTGGAAGATACGTTATATGATAGTGGTATAAGATGGTTGCTTTTATACTCATTTCTGTTCCAAGTAGTTAGGGAAACCTCCTACTGGTCTAAAAGAAAACACTTGACAACCTGTTAATTAAAAAATGTATGGGTTTAGTGTTGAGAAGGTGAGAGGCAACACATGCAGGTTAGGTTAGTGGCAGCTCCTTGGCAATGATCCATAACATTTTTGATTTTGGTTTTTAAATGTCATCAATATAAGAAAATGTCGTGCAGTCTTTTGGTTCACTTCTCAGAAAATTAACCTCAGCACATCTATACTTATATTCACATGCCATAATGTATATACTTTCAGGTAGTTTACATATACCCTGAAGCATTTCCAAGAGTTTTACATTAAAGATCCCCGCCCTATGGATTTCATGAGTTTTTCATTCAACATATATATTTTGAATGACGACTATGTGCCACATTTGGCTCCTCCTGCCTTTATTGAGTCAACATTATAGTGGATATTTGGATATATGATAGAGAGCTGATCAGAATACCCTGAATCCTCACTGAATCCATTATCACTGGTTGGTAATAATCCCACACAAAATCTTAATTGGACTTCATCTCTCTTTGCTTCTTTAAAAGCAGACAAAAGGAAACAAAGAAGCTAGAATTAAATGTTTAGCTCCTTTGACAACTGAAGTATGCAAGCTATATGAAAATAGCCATTTATATCTCTTGTAATTTAAGGCTAACATTGCTAAGGGCTCCCTCCTGATTCAGTGGTAAGGAATTCACCTGCCAGTGCAGGAGACATTACTTTGATCCTTGGGTCGGGAAGATTCCCTAGGGAATGGAATGGCTACCCACTCCAGTATTCCTAAGGTGATTACACCGTTAATGTTAAGATTCTATGTTTTGATTTAAACTGATCCTCTGGTTCTCCTTTAGAAAAGGAATTATATTTATAGACTTACAGATTTTTTCAGGAGTTCCTGCATCTACTTAGAAATGCTTCAGTCAGCTATACTTTAGACAGACCCTCCCCTGAACTTGTCGGAACAAGCAGCATATTATTTGATAATATTTTATTAAGCATCTGTGACACACAAGGTGCTGGACAATGTGGGATCCATAATCTCAGAGGATACTGGTCTTGGATTTAGTAATTACATTGCTCGAATGTCTACTAAAAGTACAAGACATGACTGCTCTGTTGACTTTAAAAAACTGTAGCTGTTTTCCATGCAATCTGTTATTTTAAACTTGACTTACAGTTTGTGAATTTGGTATTGTTGTCCCCCTTTCTTAAGACTAGGAAATAGAGGTTCAGAAAGAATATGTATCTTGCTCAAGGTCACAGAAAAATGAGTGACTTGGATTCTCAAGTTCTAAAACTCTTTAACTAGAAATGTAGCACTTTTCAAGCGTCTCAGTGGACCAAGGGTTTTCTTTGTGTTAAATAAATGATGTACATTATCTCATTTAATATTCATGGCAAAGGTTATGCCAGATTTTATAATTCTGTATTTAACAGGGAGGTTCACTAGGGATTCAAGAATGCTCACTAGATACAACCCTGTACTGTCTATAAATAGGGATAAGAATGAATAACTCTGAGATCGTAAATTCTTACAGTGACTTTGTGGCTATAGCAATAGCGCTGTGGGCATATTAATGTGGGATGTTGTCCAAACTTTAGGGAGGATACCATTTTTATGAAGTCTAGAATTCCAGTATATTAAGAATTTATTGTATATTATTTAATTTTTATTTCTTTAAAAATGTTTAGGATTGTGTGTATATGTACATATTCATACATGCATTCACCCTTTGTAGGGAAAAAAAAAGAATGGGCAACAGTATCTTACTGTTTTTTATTTTTGTTAGAGTCTCAGGTGATCTTTAAATTGTCTATGATACACTTAACTGTGCATATGTAGTATAAAAATTAAATGCATTCTTAAGAGAAATGGTGATGATAATTTCTTCAGGGAGACTGTGCAAGGTACTGGTGGAAGAGGAGGTGCTTTTTAAGCCCACGGCAGCATTTTTTGTTCCTCTGAGTCATGGATGATTCAGTGTGATAACACAACTAGTGGAGCTGTCAGTTCTCATGATGAATCATAAAGCCAAGCTTTTGACTGTGAAAATGTTGTTTTATGAAGACAAGACACATTTTATGAGTCCTTGTTTCTGGGTTTGTTTCTCATTGAAATGGGTCCTCCACCCCACTTCAAGGTGAGGCCAGGACTCCTGGGTATAAAGGTCACCCTGACAAGGAGTTGGGAATGCTTTATGGTGTCCAGGGGCTATGGGACAAGATGCATTCACATAGGGCTTTGTAAACTGTTCATATACTTGAGGAACTACTCCTTCTTCTAAACTCACACATGTGACCAAAGGAGTTTTTTCAATGACTGGAAATTGTATTTTCTACAATATGTAAGATGGGATTTACAGGGAGTGCTCCTTTACTTTAAAAAAATAATTGCAGTTTTCCTTTTTGCCTCTGGCCTCTGTTGACTGGCAAGCAGTGAAGTCCTTTTTAATCACTTTAGTCCAGCCTTCAAAGGATAATATTAGAATTGTCCTTTTTGAGATAGACTTTTGTTTAATGTCCTTCATAATCACAGCATTTAAAAGTGAATTGTTTTTTTCAAAAAGTTAGTAGCAAATGACAGAACCAAATTTTAAGACTGTCAAAACACCCCAGTGCCAAATCAGGGTGCATTGTATCACTTTTAAGAGTTGCAAGGAATGTCTTTAAAATTAATAAATGAAGGAGGTTGGTGAAAAAATATACAAAACAAAATCCTGGTGTCACTTGTATTTTTCATTCTAATCCCATCATTGGCTCCACATTTTAAAATGTTTTTATTTGACCAGGAAAGGCATCATTTGAAATTTTTATTGATAGCACTCTTAACTTCAAGAAAAAGGCATAAACCTGCAAAGTTGTAACTATCATGGTGGCCACAATTGGGAGGTCTGCAAAATAGTTTATTACCAGCAGGAAAAAAATCTTGGGAACCACAGTCATTATAGGGGTCACCACCTCTGCGACATGCATTTTATTTTTTTTCCCCTTTTCATTTTGAGGGTATGTATGATGCCAGTGCCAAACTACACACATTCCCCTCCCCTAATGTCTGTGGGCTTTGTTTTGATTCTCTCTTTATTAATGATGTGAAAACTTTGGGGTCACATAAAAATGAGCCAGGGTCAGCCTTTAGGGGCCCCAGAATGCTGAAAATGTCCTGGTATCTAGCTAGTGAAGACATTGTTTAAAGGAGCTAGGTTTCACTTGAGATTTTTAGCTGTTGTGCAGATTTTAGACACCCAGGTAAACTTTGCAAGTCAGCCTCATACTCTTGCTTTCTTAAGGTGAAATACGGAAGACTTGCGGTGGAGGAATTAAAATGTGTCCTGGTTTTTGGCTGCAGTTCTGTGACTTTTTTTGAGGGGTCCTGTTAAAGGATGGTACAGGTAGCTACAAATGTTATTTTATTCCATAGGTCCAGAGCCCAATGCTTTTGTTGTCATTGTTCAGGCTTTCAGAAAATGCCATGTTTAACACCTTGTTAGTATAAAATTGCTTTTGACTTCATAAACACAGGTGTTCAGTTTGAATCTTAATCAACTGTGAAATAGGTAGATGTCTACAAGGAAATTCTATAAATTGTGAGCATGACTCTGTCAGCACAGTAAATGGATTAGGAAAATTCATTGTCTGCCATGTAACTGAACACCAGTGTGATGCGTGGACAAGAATTAGTCTTGAAAAGCCAATAAAATGGAGGAAAAAAGCAGAACCTAGGAGATGTTGATTGTGTGGGTTCCCCCCACCACAAATGAATGCTGGTGTAGAAGAACTTGGACATCAGAATGGTTATTTAGAAGACGGCCAAGAAGGAATACATATGAGCAGACAACACAAAATTTATAGAGTAAAACCACAGACACCTTATTTTCCATTGTACTAAAATAATGATATTTTACAGTACCATTTTATATGTAATTCTGCTTTCAATTTTATATTGTTACTGCAGCTCAAATCTCATTATAAATGTTCCAACAAAAATCCCTTTTTAATCAAAAACTTTCCAATCCTTAGCCCATTGTCAACTTACTTTGAACAACGTATTTTTCTAGTGAAACAAAGGAATTTGGTCCTTCTATCTGAGCTCATTGGGATGTTATTTGAACTGTGTGGCTCAACATGTAATTAAGATAACTGATTCATTTTAATTTCTGTATTATATCCCCTCATAATCTGTATCCATTTTTGGTGTGGAGTATAGAGATACGGGGTCAGAGCCCCTTATATTCTTTGAAAGAAAATCAGTAGATCAGTAGTGCTTTTTATTTCTGTTTTACAAAAGATGTCTATACTATATTAAGCTGCAACTTAAAGTGACAATATGCAATTAGTTAATCATCTGTGAGACAGTACATGTCCATAGTAAGTGTTAACTACTGCTGAATGGTTTGCAGGAAAAAAAGAATATATTTATGTCATGTCTGTGGGAAGCTGAAAATTGCCACTTTAGAAAAGGAGATGACAGAATTTAGGAGGAGGAAAATCCAACCAAACTCTCACTGACCTCCAAGCTCACTCTCTTTCTTTCTTTTTATTGGGTATGAATTTTATGGAAAACAGAATTTATTAAGTACTTCCATTTATTTTTGTTCCTTTTGGGATCACCATTTGGAAATAACCAGTGTACACTGTGATTAAGTTCTCCCTGACACTGGACCCACATTTGTAACACTTGCCTCCATTCCTCTGGAAAAAGGATAACATTTGTTGTGGTTGGGCTTCTTTACGTGTTCATTTACATATCAAACCAAAATGTAAAGAGGGAAGGTAAATTGCAGGGCTTCTGCAAGAATCTTTTACCCATTCTCATATGAACTTTATTCTTTTTAAATTAAATACAGATATTTATTCTATACAGACATATATTTCACCCTTCCTGTTTTATTTTTTTTTAAAGGGGGAGAATACAACTTGAGGTAATAAGTTGTGTAGGGGAGGATCATTTTAACTCTAGAAATTTGTTTTTATGGCCAGCATTTCTTCCTTGAAGTATGTGAAATTTATTTTCTTCCATTTATTATTTTATATTATTTAAAATTTTCAGTGTAAGTGATTTATCAAATCCTTATTAATAGAATAATATTTAGCCTCTAAAATACTACTTGCCAGATCGTAAGTTCTGTTAGTAAGATCTTGTGAAATGTGAAGGGAATAAGAAGACCCAGCTCCTCATTTACTGAATGTGACTGCTTAGCTAGTGCCAGCAAAGCTGGGTGTCAGAGGGTTGGTTCTCCATAGCCATGACCACCTTTGGCAACTCTTGTGAGAGCAGTTGAAGAAAAAGGGAAATGCATGACTAGGAGAATTACTTGGGACTGCCAGAGATGTAGACATTAGGGTTTGTCAACTCTTCAACCTCACTCCCATTCAAAGTTTAAAAACACATTTATGGAAAGATGTACATGAGTTTTAAAGATTTAATTTGGAAAAATTTAGTCATATTTGGTTTTTGCTCTGTGTATGTGTATGTGTGTGGTATGTATGTATTAGAAGAAACAGAACACTAAGATATGGAAGCTAGATAAATAGCATCGTTTTGGCAACCTTCTTTGTTGGATCTCCTGTAGATTAAATAAGCCTACTAAATTAAATGCCTTCTGTGGGTTAGGTGTAGTGCTAAATGCCAGGAATACAAAAATGAACAAGAGATAAATGCCAGCATTACCACTCATAATATGATTATTGAGAAATATTTAAGGTTTTTTTTGTACTTATTTTTGTCCCTGAATATTTACTAGGGTTTACTCATGGAAAATTAATTCCAGTGAACTGTTAGTTGCTTATCAGAGCAATCCATAAAGACTTTGGGCATGTAACAGGGTCTTTGAGTAAGACCATGGAAGTAGCTAACCAGAAGGAAAACTTGTCTCTATGCTCAGAGCCTTTTTCATTTATAGATCTTTAAATTTTCAAGAGTCACTTTCTTGGACAAAGAATATAATATAGATTGTATAGTACACAAAAAATACAATCTTATTCCTCAGAGACATTGTGGCCTAGCTGGGGTTTTCAGTACTGTGCTGCATGCACTTAAGTATTTATTTTAATTTTTTGTTAACCTAATATTTATAAAGAAGGAAAACATCATCACAACATAAATTTCTTGAAGAAAGGGACCTTTTGACTTACTCTGTGAAGTATCTGAGCTCTGAGAGTAGTGCCTGGCACAGTGTAGGAACTGCAAAAATATTTGTTGAATCTATTATTGATCTTTGGCATCACTAGTGTAGTGGGAGGATTAGATGAGATATTGCATCATAGTAGCAATGGAAATATTCCTTTTTAGGTGATGCTTTAATATTAGTATTATGAAAAAACATGAATTAACTCTTCTGTAACTTTGTTATGGGGAAAATATTGCTAACTGAATCAAGATCTGATAGTGGCAAAAATATGTTAGATTGATAAGCTTGATGACATGAAATAAAGAATTTGTGTTTGGTAAAAATTATCAGAATAAAAGGCAAGTAACAACTTGGGCAATATACCTGCTAGTTATACTGCAAAAAGAAGGTTTTTATCTCTAATAAACTTTTTAAAAACAACCCTAGGGACCAATAACCTATAGAACCAAAAGGTAACAATATGTAGATAGAATAATGGTCATAATATTATAGATTATACACAGAAAAATAAATGTAAGTAGTCCTTAATTTATGATGCTCAGCCTGATACATAAGAGAAATGAGTATTAAAATTACATTGAAAAATGATTGCTCATTTGTTAGATTAGCAAAAATTCCAAGATTTGAAACATATGCTACTTATTGGTAGGGAAAAACTAACCCTACAATACCATTTCTGTTAGGAATGCAAAATGGTACATTCCCTTTCAGAGAGGAATTTGCCAACCTCTAGCAATTTGACTCTGAAATCCAAATTCTAGGAGTAGATTCCAAAGATACACTGACAAAAATACAAAACAGCCAAGATTTTTCATTACACTATCATCTGTAATAGTAAAAGACTGGAAACAACCAACATGTCTGTCAGAATGGGACTTACTGAGTCAATCACTGTGATCCACAAATGGGTTACTGTGTAGCTATGTAAAAGATAAAGAATATCTCTATATATTGATATGGAGTGACCTGTAGGATATATGGTGAGGTGGGGGGAAAAAAGATTGGTGAAAAGTTTATAAAACTGTTGTTTACCTAAGAGATTGAAGAAATGCACATGTATGTATAAATATATGTATGAATATATATATTTGTTTAGGTTTTAAAGAAAATGGTGGACAAACTATAATATTGAAAACCAAATTTGAGGGGTTTTGTTAATTGAATGAGTGAACATGGAGAGAATTTAGACTTCTTTGAATATAGTTTATTTTGTAGGTTTTAGTTTGGAACTGTGTATTTTACATAATTAAAAAGCAAAATTAAATCCCAAAAGGCAATTTCTGAAAAGTCAAAGGAAAATTAAACAAATGAACCTATCTACTAATGTGAATGGTGTTATCCCCACACAGTGAGGATCTATTCCAGGTGACTATAAAATACAGTACTTTGAGTAACATCTCTAGTGAAATATTGTATGCTGCTGCTGCTGCTAAGTCACTTCAGTCGTGTCCGACTCTGTGTGACCCCATAGACGGCAGCCCACCAGGCTCCCCCATCCCTGGGATTCTCCAGGCAAGAACACTGGAGTGGGTTGCCATGTCCTTCTCCAATGCATGAAAGTGAAAAGTGAAAGGGAAGTCACTCAGTTGTGTCCGACTCTTCGCGACCCCATGGACCGCAGCCTACCAGGCTCCTCTGTCCATGGGATTTTCTAGGCAAGAGTACTGGAGTGGGGTGCCATTGCTTTCTCCGAAATACTGTATAGTCCCACACAAAAAAGCTACATAGAATCTTAAACTTTTTTCAGTGATTATATTATTGATTATAATAGATACTATTTATTATAGGAAATTTTTTATTCTAAGACAAGTGTATGCAAAGAATGGGGTAAAACAAATGAGTTTCTGTTGGCATCATTAAGAGCTTGGATTTTCAGAACTTGGGAAGAAGATACAGATATGAGATTGATCAAGTTAAGTAAAAATACTGTAGTCCTGTGATGTGTGTTTTTAAAAATCTGTATCAACATATCAATATCTATGAAATTTATCTATATCTTTTATATCCTAGCTGTGTCCCTGCAAAGTCCTTGAAATAAGGATCCATCTCTGGTAGTGATAGCCTTTTCAAGCATCATATTTGCTGTTTTCCCACTAAAGGCTTCTATGGAAATGGATAAGTCTGTGCCTGGGACAGGAAATGGTGAAATCTTGTCATTTCAGAAAGTAGTGAAAAAAAACAAAAGTTAGTTACTCAGTCGTGTCTGACTCTTTGTGACCCTATGGACCCTAGCCCACCAGGCTCCTTGGTCCATGGGATTTTCCAGGCAAGAATGCTGGAGTGGATTGCCATTCCCTTCTCCAGGGAATCTTCCTGACCCAGGGTCTTCTGCACTGCAGGCAGATTGTTTACCACTGAGCTCCCAGGGAAGAGTTAGGAAAGTAGGGAAGCTCTCAAAGATTTATCAGTTCAGTTCATTTACTCAGTTGTTTCCAACTCTTTGTGACTCCACGGACTGCAGCACATCAGGCCTCCCTGTCCATCACCAACTCCCAGAGTTTATTCAAACTCATGTCCCTTGAGTCAGTGATGCCATCCAGCCATCTCATCCTCTGTCGTCCCCTTCTCTTCCCGCCTTCAGTCTTTCTTAGCATCAGGGTCTTTTCAAATGAGTGAGCCCTTCACATAAGGTGACCAAAGTATTGGAGTTCCAGCTTCAGCATCAGTCCTTCCAATGAATATTCAGGACTGATTTCCTTTAGGATGGACTGGTTGTATCTCCTTGCAATCCAAGGGACTCTCGAGAGTCTTCTCCAACACAACAGTTCAAAAGTATCAATTCTTTGGCGCTCAGCTTTCTTTATAGTCCACTCTCACATCCATAAATGACTACTGGAAAAACCATAGCTTTGACTAGACAGACCTTTGTTGGCCAAGTAAGTCTCTGCTTTTTAATATGCTGTCTAGGTTGGTCGAAACTTTTCTTCCAAGGAGCAAGTGTCTTTTAATTTCATGGCTGCAGTCACCATCTGCAGTGATTTTGGAGTGCCCCAAAATAAAGCCTGTCACTGTTTCCACTGTTTCCCCATCTATTTCCCATGAAGTGATGGGACCAGATGCCATGATCTTTCTTTTCTGAATGTTGAGTTTTAAGCCGATTTTTCAGTCTCTTTCACTTTCATCAAGAGGCTCTTCAGTCTTTCTTCACTTTCTGCCATAAGGGTGGTGTTATCTGCATATGTAAGGTTATTGATATTTCTCTCAGCAATCTTGATTCTGGCTTGTGCTTCATCCAGCCCAGCATTTCTCATGATGTACTCTGCATAAAAGTTAAATAAGCAGGTTGACAATATACAGCCTTGGTGTACTCCTTTCCTGATTTGGAACTAGTCTGTTGTTCCATGTCCAGTTCTGACTATTGCTTCCTGACCTGCAAACAGATTTCTCAGGAGGCAGATCAGGTGGTCTGGTATTTCCATCTCTTGAAGAATTTTCCACAGTTTGTTGTGATCCACACAGTCAAAGGCTTTGGCATAATCAATAAATCAGGAGTAGATGTTTTTCTGGAACGCTCTTGTTGTTTTTTTTTTTTTTTATGGTCCAGTGAATGTTAGCAATTTGATCTCTGGTTCCTCTGCCTTTTCTAAATCCAGCTTGAATATCTGAAAGTTCACGGTTCATGTAGTGTTGAAGCCTGACTTGGAGAACTTTGAGCATTACTTTACTAGTGTGTGAGATGAGTGCACTTGTGCGGTAGTTTGAGCATTCTTTGGCATTGCCTTTCTTAGGGATTGGAATGAAAACCTTTTCCAGTCCTGTGGCCACTGCTGAGTTTTCCAAATTTGTTGGCATATTGAATGCAACACTTTCACAGCATCATCTTTTAGGATTTGAAATAGCTCAACTGGAATTCCATCAACTCTACTAGCTTTCTTTGTGGTCATGCTTCCTAAGGTCCACTTGACTTTGAATTCTGGAATGTCTGGCTCTGGGTGAGTCATCACACCATCGTGATTATCTGGGTCATGAAGATCTTTTTGTATAGTTCTTCTGTGTATTCTTGCCACCTCTTCTTAATATCTTCTGCTTGTTAAGTCCATACCATTTCTGCCCTTTATTGTGCCCATTTTGCATGAAAAGTTTCCTTGGTATCTCCAATTTTCTTGACGAGATCTCTAGTCTTTCCTATTCTATTGTTTTCCTCTGTTTCTTTGCATTGATCACTGAGGAAGGCTTTCTTATCTCTCCTTGCTATTCTTTGGAACTCTGCATTCAAGTGGGTATATCTTTCCCGTTCTCCTTTGCCTTTAGCTTCTCTTCTTTTCATTGATAGGACACATCAAAAGGAGTTAGGGGCAAATTTTTTTTTTTTAATGTGTCACCTAACAAAGATTATGAGCATTAAGAGTACATGAAATATGCTTCATTCAGTCCTTGAGTTCAGGATGAATACTATTAAAAAAATTTTTTTTGTACATTCTAGGAAGCAAACACATTATTTTTGAAACAGGCAAATAAATGGGAAGAAATGAGCCCTCATTATAACTTACTTATATAAATGCTACCTCAGGGTAGCAAAGAGTTGTAGCAGAGAATATTCTGTTTGTAGAAATATTCCAGCTAATAAATGAAGAAAGAATGCTAGACTCTGACCATTTTGCAACCTCTGATGATTTCATGGATCTGGGGATTGAGCATTAATGGATGCCACATCAAATACTGCATGCTTCCTGATGGAAGTATGCTCTGTTGCTAGTGAAGCAGTTTTGCTCGAAAAATCCAACCTGAAACTTACTGGAAATACAGAGTACAGAGAGGAACTTAGCAAACAACTCCAAGGGATTCAGTGAGCAAGCTCCCCACCATGGGAAATTTGAAGAATAGGATAGATAACTCCATGCAGTGTTTTGTTTTTTAGTTTTTAGAAACAATGCATTTTCAAGGAAAAGAGACATAGGTAGAGAGGGAAATCATTGATTAAAAAACTTGAAACTAGTGAACCAATTGTAATGTATGAACCTTATTTAGATCCTGATTCAAATAAATAAAATGGTAAAATATGAGCCAACTAGGGAAATTTGAAGAGTGAACTGATGATAGTAAGGCGTCACTGGTAAACTTGTCTTAGGTGTGATAAAATTTTTTTAAAAAACATATATTGCATATCTTTTAAGGACACATATTAAAATATTTACAAATGAAATCATATAATACCTGGGGTGTGGTTTTAAATAATCAAGGGCCTGGGAAGCGAAGGAGGTGAGGTCATAGACAAAACAAGAGTACCCAGGAGTGGATACTTGTTGAAGTGGGAAATGAGTACATGGAGATTCATTTTACTATTCTCTGTACTTTTGCATGTTTGATATTTACATAAGAAAACATTGAAAACAAAATAAAAATAAATGAGTCAGTGGCTTGAATTTCATTCCCAGTGACACAAAGATGCCACAAGATGTCTCCCACCTACCTATTTTTGGTCTTTATGTCATAAAAATATTTACAGATGCTGTTGCAGCTAAATTATTCTAAATTTGATTGGTGACCCTGAAGATGATTTCAGACCTTTTATCAAATCAACTGAATTATACCCTTCAGAGGGAGAAAGTCTTGTTTTAACTTTTTATAATTTTTCTAGGCCTTTGTTTTTATGAGATGGTATTTTGGCTGTAAAAGACCGAGAAGAAAGCATTGGGAAATCTGATAGGTAAGCTAAACTGGTTGGGCTTTTTATGTTGAAGCTTTTGGAAATCTTTTTTCAATCTGGCCAGTCACCGTGAGACTTTGCAGCTGGCTGGTGTCAGGGGCCTGCTGATGACTCACTCGTTTTAGGCTGGGTCAGTCCTTGATAACTTCCTTGGAAATGGCTTGGGCTGCCAGGCACAGACCATGGCCACATGATTTCTGCTTGACATCATTTCTTTTACCCACATTCATGGCTATCAGTCATCAGAGGATCTAATTTCTATTTTACTCTCAGTCTAGAAATTTAGAAGACTTTATTTTTGCCTCTTTGAATTCTTGTATTAATCTTATAATCTGGCTGTTTTCTGATTGGTAATACATAAATCTGGCTCAGGGAAATTCTAAATATTTATCTTACATGCTTTAGAAAGAGAAAGTATATAAAAGATAAGATACAGGTAGTAGAACCTTGTTAGTTTAATTCTTTCTCCATGCTGATTTTTAAGAAAATCTTGGATAGTATAAAGGGAGCAACACTGTCAGTAGGGACTTGCTGGAGTGTGCCAGTATGTGTTTTGTAAATTGAGTTTACCTAAATTCCAGTCTAGAAGAAGCAAGCCAGTTTCTCTAGTCTTTTTCTAGAAAGTGAATTTTAAAGTAATACCACATGTGGGATGAAATACAATAGCGCTAAGATCAAGATAACTTAAGGTACTATAGAGTGAATTTGCAAACATAAGAAAGGGATACTCATTAATTTGTGGAAAATTTGAGATAAAATTAGGACACGGGAGATTTGAAAATAGTTCTTTTGCCCAGTTAACAGTACTTGTACAGGTAAGTTCCTGGCAAGCTTATTTTCAGTTCTCTCTTTCTGAGTATGTTTCTCATCTTCATTTTCCACATATCTTTGGCAGACATCTGTTTGTGCCCATAGTCTCTGGATTATGTGGCCTTGGTCACTTTTTCTGCTGTCTCTTGCCACAGTATTCAACATTGAGTTTCTAGAATTGTTCTCTAATTTGACTGTACATTTGCTGAGGATGGAGCTAGCTTGTCTTACATTTTATCTCCTTTTATAATGTCTAGTTTTGCTCATGTCCCTCTCCTTCGCTACTGCGGTTTATCTCAAAGAATCTTTATAAGTTTTAGAAATGTTTCAGAGCCCAAGATTTTCAATTGATTGACCATTGTAGGAAAGTGGATTCAGCTTTGCATTTATTTTCATTTTTATAATACTTTGCTATAATGCCAGTCATTTAGAAATAAATTACCACACAAAGCCCTATCCTAGGCATTGTACTAGCTATAAGCTGGAATTTGTATTTCAAGTTAGGAAGATTTACAGACACTGTTCTTGTATTTATTGGCAAACTACTGCTTTATACTAATGATTAACAAAATTAAAGTGCTTTTCCCTTAGATGATTATGAATAAAAACTGCCTGCAATGCAGCAGACCTGGGATCGGGAAGATCCTCTGGAGAAGCACATTGCAACCCACTTCAGTATTCTTGCCTGGAGAATCCCCGTGGACAGAGGAGCCTAATGGGCGACAGTTATAGGGTCACAAAGAGCTGGACAGGACCGAGCAACTACAGTTTGTTTCTTTCCTTCTTTAAATACTTACAGTTGTAAAAATCAGAAGAATCATTGTTACTAATGGCATCAATGCAAACTGACACCTTTTGTCAATTTGTCAAGGAGGTCTTATATACCACTAACTAAAACTATAGTAGCATTATCATCTTTATTGAACATTTGTCAGGTACCAAGCCCATTTGTGATGCCAAAAAATCCTCATATCAATCCTGTGAAGTTCAAGCTACCTGATTCTGATGGATTTATTATTTTATAGAACTTTTATATGGGCAAAGTAACCACAGTTAGAATGGCTTATAACAATTTTCTGTAATACTTACTGACAGCAAAACTTCAGAGTAGGTTAAATGACATTAGGATCTCCCCTTGTAGAGACACAGAACCGAAAACAGCGTAATGGAATACATTCAGTAATATAAGCAGAAACAAAGAACTCTGAATCCTTGGGAATTACTGTGCCTGCTTGGGACAGAGTCCAGACAGGCATTGAAGAGGAGAGGACTTTCACATGGCCTCTGAGGATGAAAAGTGTTTGCTATGATGGAAAAGGTATGGGCGGGGGGAAAAGGTATTTGAATAATAAGATATAATACAGAAGGTGAAAGTGTGGCCTGTTGATGAAACAGTGAGTAATTAACTGTGGCTAGGGTGTCACTTGGCATGTGTTTGTGGGGGCAGAGGGAGAGAAGGGGAGAGAGATGAGTGAGTAGATGGGATGGGTCGGTGGGACTATATAGCATAGCAGTCGGAGTTCACCATTTTTGAGCTCAGAAACAAATCTCGCTTAGAGTTTTAGGTTTGTGTTTTGCCAGTGCTGTGTCAACTGTAAATTTGTTCATTTGTTCATTCATTTATTTAACAAATATTCATTGATAGCATCAGAGAACCTGATATTACCCTACGTACAAGAGATGGAGCAGTGAGGAAAATAGGCAAAAATCCCCTGCTATCAGGGAGCTTACATAGTGGTGTGGTTTTTTTTAGAGCAAAGTGTAGAGAAATCAAACAAATGTGAAGAGGACCATTTAATGGCAAATACAACAGATCAGATAATGATTCCAGGTTGGGGGAGAAGTGAGTTTCTAGGCCTTCAGGAATGAAGAGCTTTTATGTATACATTAAAGGTGAACTTGGAGAAATGGGCAGAGGACAGCCCAAGGAAGGCCTTGTTGGCCAACAGTGAGGAAATAAGATTGTGTACAGTGCAGTGGGAAGCTACTAGAGGGATTTAAGCAAGATGGCAGGTGACCTGACTTGCATTCCTAATAGACCACTCTGCCTGCTATGTGGGGAATGGCCTGTATGGGGCCCGAGAGGAGGCTGAGAGGTCATTGCAGATATCCTGGTGAGGAGTGATGGTAGGATGGACCTAGAGAAGATGTGGAGGTGGAGAGAAGAGGATGTTTTTGCCATCCATTTTGGAGGGATAGTTGGCAGGATGTGTGAAGGAATTGGATATGGAGTGGGGGATGTGAGGGAGGAGAGGAATCAAGGACAAATTCTGAGGTTTTAGGTTGGACAGACTAGTCAGGTAACTCCTTGAATTCCAGAGAGCTATCCTTCCTAAGGATTGCATGGGATAGGAAGACTTCCTGGTGGCAAGTGGATAAGAATGCACTTGCCAGTGCAGGGGACCTGGGCTCGATCCCTGGTCTGGGAAGATCCCACATGCTGCAGAGCAACTAAGCCCATGCACATCAACTACTGGGCCTGCACGCTAGAGCCTGTGAGCCACAACTGTTGAGCACCTGTGCAGTAACTGCTGAAGCCTACGTGCATAGATCCTATGTTTCACAACAAGAGAAGCCACTGCAAGAAGAAGCCTGTGCACTGCAGTGAAGAATCGCCCCCACTCACCGCAACTAGAGAAAGCCTGTGCAAAGCAACAGACCCAGCACAGCCATAAATAAAAGTATTTTTAAAAATGGAACAGAAATATATAGAATGATAGATGAATTCATTAAATATGCTTTGTGCTGTCTTGAAGTGTTTGAACTCAAGGTATAAAGACACAGAGTCTGTAGGGTGACAAAGAAGTTGGGAGAGGGCTAAAAAAAGGTGCTTAGCAGAAGCCATGAGGTGGAGAGAAAGGAGGGCAGTGGTATCGGTAGCAGAAGCAGTGGTAAAAAGAGAGATTGAATTCTAAGTCCAGTAGGTACTCTGGCATCGCCTCTGAGCCACATGGTCTCCTGGGATATCAGAAAGGGAGCCTCCATTCTCTCCAAGACCTGGCAGTGCTGTTACTTAGAGTTTTCTGGTCTCCTTTTGGCCCTGCTCTGCCCCCACCATGAGCCCTCTCTACCTGGACAGATCCAGAGTTTTCTACTCATGTAACCTGACGGAGCCAAAATAACAAAATTAAGTTTCTTTCTTGTTGGAGGGGCCATATTTCTTATTATACAATTGGATTTTTATTTATTTTTAAACTATGAATAATGCAGAAGTTTATTTGCATTGTCATTTTTAAAAGTGGAATTAAAAAAGAATTATCACGTAGCATAAATTTTTCTTCAGTCTTTCTGAACACAGTGACGTTGTGTCCTCTCCCCAGGCATAACCACCCTTATCATTTTGGGTGAAAACATTCCATGTTTTCTAAGTAGTTATATACTTATCAATATATGCATATATTATTGTGGGGATTTTCCAAACATAGGTTAGATTATATGGAATATTAAAAACTATAACTTTACCAAAAAAAGCATAAAGTACAAGCAATAACTTCCTTTTTTCACTCACTGTTTCTTTGAGGTCCTTTTCTGTCAGTATACACACACCTGCCTCACTATGGTTGCCCATTATTCCACTTCATACGCTTTAGTAAATCTTTCTCCTGTAGATAGACAGACAGATTATTTCCAAAGTTTCTGCTTTTACTGAATTATTTTTAAGAGTGGGGCTGTGCTTCCATGCAACCTTTCACCCATTTGAGCAAAACCAAACTAGTGTTGGTGAAGTCTGTGGTCATTTGGTGTCTGTACAGTGCATCTTAGCCCTGAGGTTGGGCTGAGCTGCAGGCGGAATCCATGGACCCCATGTGGATTACAAGTCAAGCACATGTGGCAGCAATTTTCCTCCTTTTCCTCTTGCTACAGGGAGGAATTAGAGCTGTGGGGCAGAGAGAGCCTCAGATTTTGCAGCATCCTCGAGAAAAACTCAAAGTAAACTAACCTGTTTATATTAACACCTAGTAAAAGAAAATAGTAGCTTTGTTAAAATAATCTTCTAAAAAGACAGGTTTAATGAGAATTTCTGAGTTTTATTGAAGAGTTTTAATTAAACATGCAAAGGATAAACAGTATATTCAAAGTTCAGCCTAAAGAAGTAATAACTATTTCTTGAGAAGGAAAAATATTTAACTGTACTGAATGCCTGGGTGATCTTTGAAAGTCAGAGTGTTTGTGTTTTTGAAAATTCACATAAAAACCTGTCATTGGGCACTCATAATTTGTGTGCTTTCTGTAGATAGGTTTATGGAAGTTGTGGATATCTTTGAAGTAATACACCTTTGTTTTGAGAAAGACATTGTATTGGGTTAGCCAAAGGAGACTATAAAGTATCATGATTACTAATAAATTCTCTAGCTAACCTTGACTCTAAAATAGACCTAAAGGTTCTGAAGGTCTTAGATTAGCTCCTAAGGTTGCTAGAGGCCCTGGCAAGCAAAATCGTCGACATCTTTCTACAGAATCCTTTGCTCTTAAACTCCAGATGTGAAGGGTTTGGATGAAATTTTTGCATGCAGATAACTCTGCTCAGGTGTTCAGAACCCCTTGCATCACATGATACTAAATGAGATCATTCCAACAGGAATTGCTGTACATATTCCCTCCATCACTACCACATACTTCTAGGAACTGCTCTCTCTTTCCACTCCCACCCTTTACCCTTTATTACAAAACTGCAGCCAAGGTGAAAACCTCGCTCTTCCTCAATGTTTCTATTTTGGCTTCTAATTTCAAGAATATAATTTCTTTCCTTTTTTCCTTCTCTGCCTCCCTCCCTCTCAATTCCTTCCTTCTTTCCTTTCAATATCCCTTCAAAAGGCAAGGAGACAATCTCTCTCCTTTCTACTCAGCTTTTAGTCCTCTTCCCCTCCACTAAGTTTGCATATAACCTAGGGGGTCCCTATATCAGTGTGCTGGGATTCAGACAGGTTTTGTAACTCAGGGAAGCAATTGTAACTAGAGAGCACAGACCCAGTCTAAAGCTGATTCTTGCCCTCAGGAACTATAAGTCCAGTGTTGCCAAACGTGCCGATTTTAAGAGAAGCAGGAAATCCAGACTTTTTGGTGGTTTCTCTGTTGTTTTTTTTAAATGCTGGCAACCAGTTTGAAAATTATTTTGCAACAATATGCAGTGAAGCAGAAGACATGTGTTAGACATCACTTGGAACTTCTTAGTAAATCAAAGAAAAATTTTGAGCTTTCTTATTTTGAGGGTAGCCACACAACTTCTTCCATACTCCCTTATCTTTTGACTAAGGTGATCTTTTCTTTGGTAGGTTTATTTTCCACAATTGTCATCTATAGACATCTCTAGGAGGCAGTGGAGTGTTCTGCTTAAGATCAAGACTTGTGTATCAGCTGAATCTGGGTTGGATTAGAGTTCCGTTGAATAATTTGTTACCTTCAGTGGGTCATTGAAACTTTGTGAGTCACCAGGAAAAGGTGACTACTAATGATTTGTCTTAATTGCTTTACAGACAACAAATCCTTATTGAGTGCCAGTTGCGTACCAGACATTAAATTAGGTATTGAGGATCCCATGGTGAACAAAATCATACATGGCTTCAGCATTCCAGGAGCTCACTGTCAATCCAAGAGAAAGATATTCTCAGTAATACAGTTAAAACAAGAAAAGGCTAAATGCTCTGCACAAATGAACAGTGAAATTAGGCTGGGGTTCCTGGAGGAAGCATTGCATGATCTGAGAACTGAAATATGAATTGGAGTAAACCAGGTGAGAAAGGGATGGAATAGTGTTTATGTCCAAAAGGCCAAAGTGTACTTCTTTCCAAGGCATTGAGATCACACTGATATTATGCAACCAGGTAAAATAATGATCCAAACCCAAGTCACTTTTACACAGTGCCATTTTAACAAATATTCTCAAAGAGAAACAGAAAAGTACTGTTACTTCTCTGCAGTTCTCTAACAAAATTCCCTTTGTCAAGTGTAGTAGTAGATAGTATAGTCTAGGTTATGCTGCAGTAACAACCTCAAAACTGCAGTGACTTAAGCCTGTATCAACAAGTTATAACCTACAGGCCAAATCTTATATATGCCTGCTTTGGTAAATCAGTTTTTATTGGAACACAGCCATGTCCATTCGTATTGCCTGTGGCTGCTTTCCCACTACATTGACAGAACTGATTATTGGGAAAGGGACTATACAGCCCTTTATTTTTATATTTACTACCTGACTCTTTACCAAAGGGGAAAAAAATTGGCAATCCCTGTTTAAAAGTATTGGTACCCGCTTCCTCAGGCTTTCCTTGTGGCTTAGTGGTAAAGAACCCGTCTGCCAAAGTAAGAGATGCAAGTTCAGTCCCCTGGTTGGGAAGATCCCCTGGAGAAGGAAATGGCAACTCACTCCAGTATTCTTGACTGTGAAATCCTGTGGACAGAGGAACCTGGCAGACGTCCATGAGGTCACAAAAGAGTCAGACATGAATGAGTGAGTAAACAACAAAAGGAGCTCCCTCAAAGGGAAACTGGAAATTATAGTAGTAATATCTATACATGGTGCTGTAAAGGAACACATTTGTTATGGAAGGACCTAGCTTAGTGCTTGGCATGTAATATACTTCTTCTGCCCTCTGTAATTATTCTTGATACTATCTTTTTCTCCTTTTTTGCTCTTCAGTTCAGTTCAGTAGCTCAGTCATGTCCAAGTCTTTGTGACCCCATGAATCGCAGCACGCCAGGCCTCCCTGTCCATCACCAACTCCCGGAATTCACTCAGACTCATGTCGATTGAGTTGGTGATGCCATCCAGCCATCTCATCCTCTGTTGTCCCCTTTTCCTTCTGCCCCCAATCCCTCCCAGCATCAGAGTCTTTTCCAATAAGTCAGCTCTTCCCATGGGGTGGCCAAAGTACTGGAGTTTCAGCTTTAGCATCATTCCTTCCAAAGAACACCCAGGGCTGATCTCTTTTAGAATGGACTGGTTGGATCTCTTTGCAGTCCAAGGGACTCTCAAGAGTCTTCTCCATCATGTTTGGGAGTTCGTGTAAAAAAATAAATAAATACAAAAAAAAAGAGATCAAAAAAAAAAAAAAAAAAAAACCAAAAGCATCAATTCTTCGGTGCTCAGCCCAAAATAAAGTCTGACACTGCGTCCACTGTTTCCCCATCTATTTCCCATGGAATAATGGGACCAGATGCCATGATCTTCGTTTTCTGAATGTTGAGCTTTAAGCCAACTTTTTCACTCTCCTCTTTCACTTTCATCAAGAGGCTTTTTAGTTCCTCTTCACTTTTTGCCATAAGGGTGGTGTCATCTGCATATCTGAGGTTATTGATATTTCTCGCGGCAATCTTGATTCCAGCTTGTGCTTCTTCTAGCCCAGCTCTTCTTAGAAACCCCTATCTGATTACTAAGCCTTGTATATGTTATATCAATATTATTACTGCCACTACTAACAATAGTGCTTTACATTTACTGCTCACCTATGATATTTAAGGTATTGGGCTGGGAACTTCATGTGTCATTATCTTGAACCCTTACAGTGCTTCTTGAAGGAGAAGTATCCCCACTTTATAGACCCTGCCCTTATTAGTAGCAAACCCTAACCATTGACTGAGCATTTATTCTATGCCTAAACATGTGCTCCCATAAGTAATAGGTCCTTATAAAACCATCCCCTTTTACAGACAAGGAAGCTGATGCCTAGAGAGGTGAGTAACTTGCTCTGGGCACCATGCTCTGCTCTGAAGTGGTAGAGATGAGGGTCTAACTGTAGCCCTTCCAACACCAAAGACTTAATTGTATTTTCCATCTATATACCATCCCATGTCCCATGAGTAGTCAGGACAGAGGGATTAAAATGACAGCTTCAGGCACCCCTTGGCCAGGCTGGCCCATTCTTCATTCCCGGGACAGCTTCTCTCTGTTGCTTTTCCTCTGCTCAGAGTAGTCTTGCCTTTTCCTCCCCAACATGTACAATCTGCTCATCACTGAACCCCTGTTCTTAGAGAAACTTGTTTCCATTGCCATCATGACCTCTCCTTCCACTGACTTAGGTTGAACATTTGGATAGGTCATTAGATGTGAAAGTAGCAGAGTAGACTAGGACAGGCCCATTGTGAAGTAGGCACTCATTTAGTGTTTGTTTGTTTGTTTGTTTTCCTGTAGAGTTAATGATCTTCACTTATCACTTCCCTTCCTCCTCCTTTTTTAAAAAAAGCTTATTGAGCACTTTATATATGGCAGTCATCATGCCACATACATCATGCCGTTTTTATAGCACCCCTGCGAAGGGTTCTTTTACTGTCCTGACTAACAGTGCAGAAGGCGTCCCAGGTGGCTCAGTGGTAAAGAGCCACTTTTGCCAATGCAGGAGACATGTGTTTGATCCCTGGGTCAGGAAGATCCCACCGAAAAGGAAATGGCAACCCTCTACTGTGTTCTTGCCTGGCAAGTTCCATGGTGAGAGGAGCCTCCTGCGCAGCCTGCAGTCCATGGGGTTGCAAAAGAGTCGGACATGACTTAGTGACTGAGCAACACTTATTGGCTGCCCTGGTGGCTCAGGCAGTAAAGAATCTGCCTGCAATGTGGGAGACCTGGATTCAGTCCCTGGGTTGGGAAGATCCCCTGGAGAAGGGAACAGCTATCTTCTCCAGTATTCTGGCCTGGAGGATTCCATGGACTCTATAGTCATAGGGTTGTAGAGTCAGACACGACTGAGTGACTTTCACAAGCATGGAAACCATGGCTTGCCCAAAGTCTTTCAACTAGGGAGAGAATATTCATTGAGGACAAAGATATCCGTTGGCCCAGTTATCTTTGTCTTAGCAGCTACTTATGTGGAATGAAGTACAAATGGTTCCCTTCTGAGGATTATATCAAATTCATATTGACATGGAGAATCTAGACAATGGCTCACTACCAAATAAATGACAAAGCACAGTGGATGAATAATTATAATCTATGATTTTCAAACATAACTAGAATTATTCATTCAGCTTCTGGGACACTAAGTACTCACTATCCTCTGTGAGTGAGCACTGAGCTGAGCATAGTGTGGGCATTTGCAAATATTTGAGGCATTCTTATGCTCCTAGGCAGTACCTAGCTCTGGTGAGAGCAGCATCACCTATTAAGAGCTCAACCTTTGTATCTGAGGGAACCAGGATCCAATCCAGCATCTATCACTTGACTAATATTGGAATCTTGGGCAGTTTGCCTAACTTTTCAGAATGTTCGTTTTCTCAGCTATAAAACAGGAATGTTGGGAATACTTGCTCTAAAGAGTTAGCATAAGCATTTACAGATAGGTTGTAAGTAACATAATTTAGCACAATATCTAAATGTGGTATACATATATACCATATACAGATCACCCAATAAAGTCTTAACTATTAATAGATGTAATCTGTAATAGAAACAGGGTCCCCAAGAAAATGCAAACAAGGAAAGAGGTATAGGGGAAGAAAAGAATAATTCCTTTGGGTTAGGGGCTATTGGGAATGCTCCACTATGGAGGCAAACTAGAACTTGAGCAGTGATAGAATTCTGGTGGGCAAAATGGTCAGGAGAGGGAATAGCATCTCAGGCTGAGGAAGCAGAGTGAGCAATGATACGGAGACAAGAGTCAGAAGTATGTTCAAGGAATTCCTCATGGTATTGGGTGGCTGGAAAAGGGAGGGCAAAGGGAAAGAAGTGGAGAGTCCGACTATGAATGTTGAAAAAAACATTTCTGGAACACACAACTGCAAGTATGTGGTGGTGTCCCAATGAATGTGTAACTGTTCCTTCTGTGGATGCCTGCCATTCCTGGAGGCTGCAAAGTGATCCCCTTCTCCTGCAGGAAGATATAAAGGCTTGCTATTCTGCTCTCAAGACATGAGTGCCTTGACTCCACGTACCGGCAGGCCAAGTTTGTCCCTCCCAGGTCCACTACTAGAGATACAGCTGCTCTTAAAACTTGTAATGCCATGGCACAAAACAGGTCCCTGTTCATAAATGTTCTCAAAGTCAGGCTCCTGGGCCACACTTGCCTAGGTAAAGGTAAAACACCACGGACCATGGCTTTCTTCTTATTTTAAAATGTAGATTTTATTTTATTCAGCTCTGGTGAGGTCAACAGATCAGAAGAAGACTGCCATTGTAAAGACAGTTTGTACTCACCATTCCCAAGAGGAGGGGACATGCCATCCCATGCCGGGGGTGGTGAGGGAGCACACAAGGAAACTAAATTAGAGTCAGTCAGGAAGTAGAGGGAGTGAGGGGAAAACATGCACAAGAGCCTCTGTCGTGGTTTCCATGGGAAGGAACGGTTGAGGCAGGGTAAGCAGGGTTAGGGTTGGCTAGTTTGAATAATTTCAACAGGCTCTGGAGCATGAGGGCTGTCCCCAGTTGTTGGTACCTGGCCTTTGGGAAATCGTGGCCCTGAATATGAGATCCTGATATAGGTGGTAGTGGGGGTGTGGACTCTGGATTGATTGGTTTGCATATGAAAATCACACAGGTGAGGCCCTTTACTGTTCTAGGCATTGGTCAGCCCTGAGAGGGAAAGTCTCTTCAGGATCAGCAAGGCCACATAGGTCAAAGCATCATAATATAGAAAAAATTTTTTTAAAAAGTGGTTAATACAGTTATGTCCTTGATAATGTAAGAAATCGGTGTCCTTCAGGAATTTACAGAAACTCTAATATTTCTAATATATATACATATGCACACATGGTGGTCCAGTGGTTAAGACTGTGTTCCCAGTGCAGGGGACCTTGCTTCAACCCCTGGTCAGGAAACTAGAGCCCACATGCTGCAACTAGGACCCAGCTCAGACACTTACACCACACCACTGCAAAACATGTGGTATTTCAGTCTGTGGGTGTTAGGTCACAGAGGTCTCTTACATGAAGGCATCTTTTCACCTGCTTGCTCAGCATCAGGGATGAAGCTTTCTTATGCCTGGAGGGGACTGATGGTATGAAACACTATGAAAATCACCGAGTTTATCTTTTCCACATTATCCACATGACTGCTTTCATAGAAGCTTTTCTTTTTTTTTTTTTTCTTCTTCATTAACTTGATTTTATTTAATTTTTTTCACCTCACATATGATATTTTGCATGTTTCAATGCCATTCTTCATAGAAGCTTTTCATAGTAATGTTTTCAACTTCATTCTTTCATTTATTAACACTGTTTAAAATGCATCCCTTCTTCCTATATTCAGGACCTTAGGAAAGAAGGCTTGTCCTCACACAAGATACTAGTACAGCAGCTGATGTCTCTTGTGAACTGGAACTTGTATGATGGGCCCTGTCAAATTGTTTTAACTCTGAGAAAGAATATTAACACCCTCATGTGGAGATAGAGAGACATACTTGGAGTTGCTGTCCAGGGTTTTATACCTGAGAACCAAAGAAGCTCTTCCTGACTTTTCATATTGCCTCTTTGGAGACCACCTCCCTAGAAGAACAAATGGTTTTGGTCTATTTTTCTTGCCCTTGTATCTAATAACTCTGACGATGGTCTTTTATAGGATACTGCTCAGGTTTACTTATTAGGTCATGTTTGCAGGAATATTAGAATTTTGCAGAGGAGTATCAAGTTGACCTACTAGTGGAACTGGGAAATTCAGTTTCTCTCCTCCCCTGAACACCCCATATTTCTCTCCCCTGAACACCCCACATCTCTCCTCCCCTGAACACCCCACATCTCTCCCCACCCCACATCTCTCCTCCCCTGAACACCCCACATCTCTCCTCCCCTGAACACCCCACATCTCTCCTCCCCTGAACACCCCACATCTCTCCCCAATCCACATCTCTGCTCCCCTGAACACCCCATATCTCTCCCCACCTGAACACCCCATATCTCTCCTCACCTGAACACCCCATATCTTGAACATGTATTATCTTTATCATAGTAAAGTACTTTGTAACCATCCCTGCTGTTTTTCTTATAATGTATGAAGTTAGATAAATGAATGAACTCTACTTTCCAGCTTGTCCCTGAACTTACATATTTAGGATTGTGATTTTCAAACTCTAGGATCATCTTTTAATGATAACAACCACCCAGAACTAAATTGTTTAACATGATATTTTCCTTAGAGACTAAAGTGGAATTGATAGCCTCTGAAACAACAATTTTGTACCTTTCATAAATATGTATGTGTGTGTGTGTGTGTTATTCTCTCATTCAAGGCTTATTACTCTTTGCTAATATGCAATTGCTTGGGATTAGTTAATTAAACATGACTTAAAAGTTTGCATTATACTTAAACTAGTGACAAAAATTGCTTAACATGATTCCTTGGTTATATGCTGCTTTTGTAATGGCAAGAAAGCAGAGTCAAGAAAATACATTCACTCTGTTAAATCTTTATTTATTTTCTAAGGAGTGAGAGAGCATTTTTATCCAAGTGGTGAGAACCTCCTGGAGTTGATTGACTTAAATTAGCTTGATTGCTTTTTATCAATCGCAGCTGCACTGTTTAGCATAAAAATGCAAAACATCTAAAAAGCATTTGCCTTGCAGCATCCTCGAAAGATGTTTTCAGTTAGTTTTAAGATGTTTCAAATTTTTATTCTGCACAGATTCTCTGAGAATGTATCCAGAACATATCTAGTTACAGAGAATTAGTACAGATATTGTAAACTTTGAGAAAATGAATTAAAGAAAATATGCTGTTTTATGAATTACATATTTAGAATTTGGGCTTTTTAGCTTTTAAATGTCTTTCGTAAGTTAAACAGTTCAGCAATATTTGTTGCAGTGGCCGAGCCAAGCAAACCGCTGCTAAACATTAAAAAACAGTCGTTGAAACTTTTCACATAATGAGCCATTTGGCCTTTCTTGTGGAGCTGTGACATGGTTCAGTGGAAACTAGCTGTTGTAAAGTTAGGTAAAACCAGCTTTGTCTTGAAATCCTATGAATGAATTTCAGACCATCATCTTCATTTTCTCCCTAACTTGGTTTAATGAAGGGCATGGCTGACTTACTGAATGTCTTCTTGTGTGGGTGTTGTTGGGAGTGGTCTGCTCTGGAACCCATTCCATTCTGTTTCTGAATCAACTGCTGTTTTTTTTGTTTTGTTTTTTTTTAATATCCCCCTATTTGATAGATTTTTGTTCTTTGGTGTTTTGGACATAATCAGCATCAAAATTATAAGAAGATGCACTCAGATTTGATGAGAGAGATGATGAGGGAGGGAGAAAGAGGAGAGGAAGAGAGAGAGGAAGACAAGCTAGTTTCTTGTCACATTTTTGTCAAAAATCACCTACAGGTCTTGATTGATAGAGAACGAATCTCTTTCAGACACTAGGACTTGAGTTCGTAGAACAGAGCTTCATGGACACACCAGGGGCATGTTCTTTGAGCATGAGCTCGGGGTTGCAGTTCATGCATATACAACAGATTTTCCCTTTACATATATTTTTTGAGTGGAGTACCATCATTTCTTTGCTGGACATTACAGAAGTCCTGTGTGTGAGAAGGACATGTGTCTACCATCACTTGGCCAATTTTTCTTCTTTTAAAGTGTGTGAAGGGTCACCCTCTTGAGTTTGTAATGCTCTTGACCATGTGCCCTCAATTGGAGAGAGAATTGGAGTCCTTGAGTCCTTGTCAGAAAGTAGGCCTCCCCACCTTTGTGAAAGCAACTGCTGGGTCAGTTCAGTTCAGTTCAGTCGCTCAGTCTTGTCCGACTCTTTGCGACCCCATGAATCGCAGCACTCCAGGCCTCCCTGTCCATCACCATCTCCCGGAGTTCACTCAGACTCACGTCCATCGAGTCCATGATGCCATCCAACCATCTCATCCTCTGTCGTCCCCTTCTCCTCCTGCCCCCAATCCCTCCCAGCATCAGAGTCTTTTCCAGTGAGTCAACTCTTCGCATGAGGTGGCCAAAGTATTGGAGTTTCAGCTTTAGCATCATTCCTTCCAAAGAAATCCCAGGGTTGATCTCCTTCAGAATGGACTGGTTGGATCTCCTTGCAGTCCAAGGGACTCTCAAGAGTCTTCTCCAAAACCACAGTTCAAAAGCATCAATTCTTCGGCGCTCAGCTTTCTTCACAGTCCAACTCTCGCATCCATACATGACCACTGGAAAAACCATAACCTTGACTAGACGGGCCTTTTTTGCTGCTGAATATTGATCCATTTATCAATCAAAAGAGGCACAGGAATTCCATATGAACAGATGGGGCCCCTAGTAAGAGTAGATGTGTGTCCTGGACTCCAGAGGCGACCTTTTAGATATGAGATTAATGAGTTCAAAGTCTTTTTCCATAGCTTTTCATTCTGGATAAGTCTCTTTTATCCATGTAGATTTGTGGAATCAAATAAGCCATATCATTCTGGGGAAATTTTTGAAAAATTCTTACCTGTTTCAATACTGCCTACAGGATACTTTCCAAAAATCCTTCTTCCCCTCAGTTTTAATGTATTATTAGTATGTTTAATGATATAATTGGTGTTTAAATCATTCACAATTTTTACATTATGATAGTTTAAAAAATTGTTTCCCTTTTGCTGTCTGATCTTTGTTATGCTCTTCACATTATATATCGTATATTTGCTTTTATAATATATCTAAAATTTAGGGTTTTGAGTTTTTAAATTTAACATAGTGTTATTAAAAGTGTGTCTCTGCGTTTATAAGCCTCCTGATTTTTTACTGTTAATGGCATTGTGTGCTCTGATTTACCCAGGCATGCTTCTGCTTTTGGTCACTGCAGTCATTTCTAAAAATTTTCACTGGTTATATATACTATTTCAGTGAGAATGTCTCTTAATATTAAAATGTCTAGCATAGCATTATTATCCTTTGTTTTGACTTTAATTATTAAATAGGATTAAAAGTGTTTACTGGGTGTATTTTCTCTGTGAATCTCACATGCTGGATTCTCACTCAGTATAATTATACATTAGTGATATTAACTCTGTCTTGATACAAATATTTGTTTATTCCATTTTTTAATTTGCCCTTTAAATTTTGGTTTTGTGAGTTTTCATCAGGTTTTTGGCTATAAATGTAGTTGAATCTGTCAACCATTTTTGCCCTCGCTTCTTTGGTTCTCCAAAGATTAATTTATTTAAATGGTCTTTCTTCATTGTTCAGTCTTGATTCAGTCTTCATTTTATTTCCCATATGTAATTGGTGTTTTGTGGGGGATCGCTCTCTCTTCTCAGTTTGATTGTTTGTAGTATATCTTTCATTGTGCTCCCTTGCTTTGTGTTCTAGATAGGAAGGAAGATTGCTGCCCTAAATCCAAAATTGATTTTTGAAAATAATATTTGATATGCTTACCTGACTTTTCCCCCATTTTATTATTAGTACCATTTTTTCTGTTTTATCATCTACGGAGTACACTCAGTCTGCAAATTATTATTGTTGTTCAGTCAGTAAGTCACATACTGCTCTTTGCGACATCATGAACTACAGCATGCCAGGCTTCCCTGCCCTCACTATCTTCGAGTTTGCTCAAACTTATGTTCCTTGAGTCAGTGATGCTATCTAAGCATCTGATCCTCTGCTGCCCACTTCTCCTCCTGCCTTCAATCTTTCCCAACATCAGGGTCTTCCAATGAGCTGCCTCTTCATATCAGGTTGTTAAATTATTGGAGCTTTAGGTTCAGCATATACAGGCTGAATTTCCTTTAGAATTGACTACTTTGATCTCCTTGCTGTCCAAGGGACTCTCAAGAGTCTTCTCTAGCACCACAGTTCAAAAGCATCAATTCTTTGGCACTCAACATGGTTCAGCTCTCATATCTGTACATGACTGCAGGAAAAACCCTTAGCTTTCACTATCTGGATCTTTGTTGCCAAAGTGATTTCTCTGCTTTTTAATATGATGTCTAGGTTTCTCATAGCTTTTCTTCCAAGAAGCAAGTGTCTTTTAATTTCGTGGCTGCAGTGACTTTGGAACCCAAGAAAATAAAATGTGTCTCTGTTTCCACTGTGAAGAAAGCTGAGCACCGAAGAATTGATGCTTTTAAACTGTGGTGTTGGAGAAGACTCTTGAGAGTCCCTTAAACTGCAAGGAGATCCAACCAGTCCATTCTGAAGGAGATCAGCCCTGGGATTTCTTTGGAAGGAATGATGCTGAAGCTGAAACTCCAGTACTTTGGCCACCTCATGTGAAGAGTTGACTCATTGGAAAAGACTCTGATGCTGGGAGGGATTGGGGGCAGGAGGAGAAAGGGACAACAGAGGATGAGATGGCTGGATGGCATCACTGACTCAATGGACGTGAGTCTGAGTGAACTCCAGGAGTTGGTGATGGACAGGGAGGCCTGGCGTGCTGCTATTCATGGGGTCACAAAGAGTCGGACACGACTGAGCGACTGAACTGACTGATTGACTGTTTCCACTTATTGGCCCACCTATTTGCCATGAGTAATGGGACCGGATGCCATGATCTTCATTTTTTGAATGTTGAGTTTTAAGCCAGTTTTTTCACTCTCCTCTTTCACCTTCAACAGGAGGCTTTTTAGTTCCTCTATACTTTCAGCCATTAGGGTAATATCATCTGCATATATGAGATTGTTGACATTTCTGTCAGCAGTTTTGATTTCAGCTTGTGATTCATCCAGCCTGGCATTTCACATGATGTACTCTGTATAGAAGTTAAATAATCCGATTTGATATACTCCTTTCCTGATTTGGAACCAGTCTGTTGTTCCATGTGCAGTTCTAACTGTTGCTTCTTTACCTGCATACAGGTTTCTCAGGAGATAGGTAAGGTGATCTGGTATTCTCTTTAAGGATTTTCCACATTTGGAAGTTCTCAGTTCACATACTCTTGAAGTTTAGCTTGAAGGCTTTTGAGCATTACCTTGCTAGCATGTGAAATGTGCACAGTGGTACAGTAGTTGGAACATTCCTTTCATTGCCCTTCTTTGGGATTAAAATGAAAACTAATCTTTTCCAGTCTTGTGACCACTACTGAGTTTTTCGTATTTGCTGGCATATTGAGTCCAGCACTTTCATAGCATCATCTTTGAGGATTTGAATAGCTCAGCTGGAATTCTATCATCTGCGGTAGCTTTGTTCATAGTAATGCTTCCTAAGGCCCACCTGACTTCACACTCCAGGATGTCTGGCTCTAGGTGATTTCCCGGAGTTCACTCAAAGTCACTTCCATTGAGTCGGTGATGCCATCCAGCCATCTCATCCTCTGTCGTCCCCTTCTCCTCCTGCCCCCCATCCCTCCCAGCATCAGGGTCTTTTCCAATGAGTCAACTCTTTGCATGAGGTGGCCAAAGTACTGGAGTTTTAGCTTTAGCATCATTTCTTCCAAAGAACACCCAGGGCTGATCTCCTTCAGAATGGACTGGTTGGATCTCGTTGAGGTCCAAGGGACTCTCAAGAGTCTTCTCCAACACCACAGTTCAAAAGCATCAATTCTTCGGCACTCAGCTTTCTTCAGAGTCCAACTCTCGCATCCATACATGACCACTGGAAAAACCATAGCCTTGACTAGACGGACCTTAGTCGGCAAAGTAATGTCTCTGCTTTTGAATATACTATCTAGGTTGATCATAACTTTCCTTCCAAGGAGTAAGTGTCTTTTAATTTCATGGCTGCAGTCACCATCTGTAGTGATTTGGGAGCCCCCAAAATAAAATCTGACATGGTTTCCACTGTTTCCCCATCAATTTGCTATGAAGTGATGGGACCAGATGCCATGATCTTCGTTTTCTGAATGTTGAGCTTTAAGCCATCTTTTTCACTCTCCCCTTTCACTTTCATCAAGAGGCTTTTTAGTTCCTCTTCACTTTCTGCCGTAAGGGTGGTGTCATCTGTGTATCTGAGGTTATTGATATTTCTCCCAGCAATCTGGATTCCAGCTTGTGTTTCTTCCAGCCCAGCGTTTCTCATGATATACTCTGCATATAAGTTAAATAAGCAGGGTGACAATATATAGACTTGATATACTCCTTTTCCTATTTTGAACCAGTCTGTTGTTCCATGTATGTAAAATTGTTAATAAGCTGTCTCTGGTATTGTTTTAAATAAGATGGTCTTAACATCCTCCTCATTCTTTAACTCCACAATGTTTAGCAGAAGCTGGAAACCCACCTGTGAACCCAGTCCACAGATTTAGTTTAATGAACTCAGTGTTCTTTGTTTATTTGATATATTTTTTCTTAAAGAAAATTTAAAAGGTGCTCAAAATGAAAGAAAATCAGGATTGTCACATAATAATGTAGGTTGTGGTTTCTCTTAAGAAAGGTGAACCTACATAGCACTGCTGGGACTTCCTCCCTCTTAGCAGCCTTGCTTGTGGGCTGAGACACTGGCTGCCCCTAGGGATGAGATGTGTTTCCCCAGTTTGCCAAGTCCCCATCCAGCCAGAGTTGCCCTTCGGTGTCATTTGCCTGACCTCCTTGGCATTTAATTTGTGACTCTGGTCAGCTTTGTAAGTGAAATTAAGGAGGGAAAGGTTAGCTAGTAAACGTTTGAATAAACTATGAATGTAAGGACATCCAGCTGACAAGGATCTGGCAACAATTGCTTTTCCCGGAGAAGGCAATAGCACCCCACTCCAGTACTCTTGCCTGGAGAATCCCATGGACAGAGGAGCCTGGTGGGCTGCAGTCCAGGGGGTCACTAAGAGTCGGACACTACTGAAGTGACTTCACTCTCAGTTTTCACTTTCATGCATTGGAGAAGGAAATGGCAATCCACTCCAGTGTTCTTGCCTGGAGAATCCCGGGGATGGGGGAGTCTGGTAGGCTGCTATCTATGGGGTCACACAGAGTCGGACACGACTGAAGTGACTTAGCAGCAGCAAGAGCCCCCTTTTCCTGGATTTCAAGTTTAATTCCTAAAGGAAGCCCAATCAAAATGCATTTCTTGTGCTCCCAGCATCAACACAGATTGTGACGGATAAGGGGAAGCTGTGATTTTTTTTGGCCATGTCATATATAGCGTATTTCCATCAGCTTGGAAAGTCTAAGCACAAACATCTTGATTCTCTCCTTCAAAGCTCAGAGAAACCCAGTTTCCTCTTGCTGAGTGGAACATTTCCAACTTAGCAATTTTTGTTTGTTTGTTTGTTTGTCTCTAATGAATGACTCTCTCCCCTACATTATTAGGACACTGAAACTATAATGGCTTCTTCGGGCACTGATGTGGGAAGCAGAAAAGCAGAGTTGTTGAATTCTGTTTGTCACCTAATTCTCCAGGTCCCTGTGTGTAGGCTACTCTGATAGGCAGATAAGGCTCAGTTCTGACTTCTAGTGGATGTGGGGTCATGGCTCAAGTCCTTCACTTTCCTGAGGCTCACTTTTCTTCTCTGAAAATGATGCTTTCTTCTTCATCATCATACCCTTAGGCTGGTGAGTAGTACTTCAGGTATTAATAATTAGCAGTAAGTTTGTTTTTATTACAGTGTTGTTGACTCAGAGAGGGACTGGTGTGAGCCCATCAAAAATCTGCTGAGAATACATGTATATGAATATTGTGAGCCCTTTGAATGAAAACAGTTGCTTTCTTTTGTGAAATTACTGTATTCTTATTGTCCAATGTTTTAATGCTCTTGTCTTCCTTGGTGATAAAAACTTGCTCTTGTGTTTGTTTTCCTGAGGTGTGAAAAGGATTTTCTGAAGGTGCAGGCCAGAGGCCTCCATGTCCACAGCTTGAAGAGTATAGGTTCTGCCCACTCATCTCTGATCACAGCAGAGTGTGGCTGCTTTTCAGAGCAGGCATCATCCTATCCAATGAAATGAATCTTTTTTTTTCATAGTCTTTACCGAGATTAGAAACTGGGAGGGATGTGGGAGGTGGGGTTCAGGATAGGGAACATGTGTACACCCATGGCGGATTCATGTTGATGTATGGCAAAATCAATACGATATTGTAAAGTAATTAGCCTCCCGTTAAAATAAATAAATTTATATTTTAAAAAATTTTAAAAAGCATGTAAGAAGAAAAAAAATTAAAGCAAAGTTTTATTCATCTTTGCCTGGAAAATAACTTTGCATTCAGAACTGTATCAAGTAGAGAAAAATAGAGGAGGATATTTTTCCTCCATAATTTGATTTACCCCCAAAATATTTGTGTTGAGGACTATTGTCAGAGGTAAGAGAACGAGTTTTTAGGTTCCATTCCTTATAATTCCGTTTTCCTTATACTTTTTATAGCATGTGCAGTCATGAAATAACCAAGACATTATTTTTACAGCTTTCTTTACCATGACTCAAGCATAAATATATTGCAATTTAATAGTGTTAATAAAAGTGACTTGTGATGATGGGGAATATATAGAAAGGAATGGCATGAAAGTACATTTTAACCCTGATCTTCTGAGTGAAGATATTTCAGAAAATGTCTTCAAGTTTTTGGCGATTCTTAACAAAATTTGTCAAGACAAAATTTAGCATTTGAAAAATGCTAAATTTTGTAGGCTATTTTGGTCCTTTATTAAGACAATACTTAGGATTGTTAGCAATCAAAATGAAAAAAAAACTCTGCTTCCAGTGGTACTATTCTAACCTACTTCTAGTAAATGGCTATTTTATCAAGTGTAGATTTAAATCATAATGCATTATGTGTGGCCATCTAAGCTTCTAAGGCAGTCTTCTAAGTGTTACATTTCTAAGACCTCCCACTGTGCCCTGGAGTTAGGTGCTTAGTCTGCACTTGCTCAGTGGTCCAGAGGGCATTTGTTCAGGCACATATGTTCCACTGAAGGTGTTGGGTTCTGGGTCGGAAAGAGGAAAACACTCAGACTATGAGCTTCGCTATAAATATGTTTGGAGAGTTTGCCGAATATAGAATATAATGTTAAACTTGCATTTGAAAAAGAACATATTCTACTGTAGTATTTTCCACAGTACATTCCCTAGCATATTAATAGGATGTTATAAAAAAGAGAGTGTTGGAGTTAAATAAGCTTGAGAAATGCTTATTAACCAAAGTTAAAGTGGACTTCATAGAGCATTTAGCAAATTCTAGGAAGAGAATTTCCCAAATTAATTTTACCTTGGAACATTTCTCCCACCCTACTCCCAGTCCTTTATTTCTCCAACACGAGTACTTGTAGAACTGGTTTTCTCTGGAAATGTTTTTGGGATGCTAGGATTATGCATAGTAATAAATTACCACAAAATCAGTGGCTTAAAACCATAAACATTTATTGTCTGACAGTTCTGGAGGCCACTTATCCAAAATCAAGGTGCTGGCAAGGCTGTACCCTCTCTAGATGGGAGAGAATCCTCTCCTGTCTTTTCTAGCTTTTAGTGCTCCAGGCATTCCTTGACTTGGCTTGCAGAAACTCCAGTTTCTGCCTTTATTTTCACATGGCCTTCTCCTCTTCTGTCTGTGTCTTCTGATATGTGTGTCTTTTATTAGGACCTTTGTCATTGGATTTAAAGTCCACCCAGATGGTTCAGGATAATGTCATCTTAAGATCCATAGTTATATATGAAAAGAGCCTTTTTCCAAATAAGATCACATTCACAGGTTCTAAGACATGAATATAACATTTTGGGAGGCACCAATCAACCTACTGTGGATACTAAGAAGGTTTTTCAAACTAGAGGATACTTAAGAAAGGCCTAATTCAAAGATGGGAAGCCAGCTGTGCCCATAAGTGTGAAGATTCAGGGTTGAGTGTTCAAGATGCAGAAATCCAATATTGGCACACAATTCTTGTGCCTTGCAGGCATCCCCTTTTTATTCTGCCAGTCTTCTCACCAGTTCTGGATCCCTTCTTAACAAAGTCTCCTTGAAGCTACCTAAGGTCAGCTGGAATGGGCATGTGAAGCAAAGAGGATCTCTGAGGTGATAAACAGAGCAGAACTTTGAGAGGCATGAACAGACAGTCTCATTGAATGAATTCCTTAAGTTCTTACAGAACTCTAATTTGATGGACCCAGGGCACAAACATATTATTATGTCCAGGAAAACATATATTACACATGGGGAATGCTTTGGGGATAGGATGGAGGTTTTGTGCAAGTTTCTGGCCCTTTATGTGCATCACCACAAGATTAAAAGTGCCTGGTGAGAAGAAACTCAACAGGGAAGAACTGCTCTCTTGTATTCCACTTCTGAGACTTCTATGGTGGATCAGTGGTAAAGAATCCACATATCAATGCAAGAGATGCAGGTTTGATCCCTGGGTTGGGAAGAGTCCTTGGAGGAGGAAATGGCAACCCACTCTAGTATTGTTGTTTTTCAGTTGCTAAGTCACGTCTGATTCTTTGCAACCCCATGGACTGGAGTATACTAGACTTCCCTGTCCTTCACTAGCTCCCTGAGTTTGCTCAAACTCATGTCCTTTGAGTCTGTGATGCCATCCAACTATCTCATCCTCTGTGATTTCCTTCTCCCCCTGCCCTCAATTTTTCCTAGCATCAAGGTCTTTTCCAGTGAGTCAGGTGGCCAAAGTATTGGTGCTCCAGCTTCAGCATCAGTCCTTCCAATGATTATTCAGGTTTAATTTCCTTTAGGATTGAGTGGTTTTATCTCCTTGCAGTCCAATAGTCTCTCAAGAGTCTTTGCCAGCGCCACTTTGAAAGCATCAGTTCTTCAGTGCCAAGTCTACCTTATGTTCCAACTCTCGCATCCATACATGACTACTGGAGAAACTGTACTCCAGTATTCTTACCTGGGAAATCCCATGGAGGATTTCAGAGGAGCCTGGCAGGCTCACAAAGCATTAGATATAACTTAGCGAGCATCAGACACAGCAAGAGTGCTCCACTTCTAAATCTATAGAAGAAACTGGGACCGTTCTGATTAATGGTGACAATGTGTAAAAGACACAAATTCTGCTTTCTACGTGGATATAAGTGAATCTGGCAATATGTCCTGGCAACATCCTTGCTCATCTTAGCTTTTGTGTAAACTTGCTTATATTTGAAATGCAGTGGCATGGCAAGCTCACATGGTGCATTTGGTTTCTCCATCATCAGGAGGTTGTAGTTGCTAGACATATTTTTCCTCCTCTGGCTCAGACAATACTTCCTTTTAGATTACTGCTCTTATTTCTGGGCATTTCTTGTGTTTTAGCTAGATAGGATACTGTCAGCACATTTCTCCCCTCTCTGTATAACTGGTAATTGTGAAAGGTAGGGCTGTGATTTTTAGTTATTTTCTATCCAAGACCCTTTTATTTGCAAGACTAAAAGTCATGCAGAGTGCTGTCTTTCCCCTCCTTCTTACATTACGCTGAAAATACTGTTTAAATGGGTAAATGGCTAGTGACTAGATTTGCTTATAGGATATCAGGCTACTCAAAAATAATAGTCTCTTAGTTTGTGGGTGGTTTGATGGGTTCCAGTGTTATAGAATATGAACTGACAAAATGGAATCATAAAATCTCAAACTGTCAGAGTTCTTCATCATCATACCCTTAGGCTGGTGAGTAGTACTTCAGGTATTAATAATTAGCAGTAAGTTTGTTTTTATTACAGTGTTGTTGACTCAGAGAGGGACTGGTGTGAGCCCATCAAAAATCTGCTGAGAATACATGTATATGAATATTGTGAGCCCTTTGAATGAAAACAGTTGCTTTCTTTTGTGAAATTACTGTATTCTTATTGTCCAATGTTTTAATGCTCTTGTCTTCCTTGGTGATAAAAACTTGCTCTTGTGTTTGTTTTCCTGAGGTGTGAAAAGGATTTTCTGAAGGTGCAGGCCAGAGGCCTCCATGTCCACAGCTTGAAGAGTATAGGTTCTGCCCACTCATCTCTGATCACAGCAGAGTGTGGCTGCTTTTCAGAGCAGGCATCATCCTATCCAATGAAATGAATCTTTTTTTTTCATAGTCTTTACCGAGATTAGAAACTGGGAGGGATGTGGGAGGTGGGGTTCAGGATAGGGAACATGTGTACACCCATGGCGGATTCATGTTGATGTATGGCAAAATCAATACGATATTGTAAAGTAATTAGCCTCCCGTTAAAATAAATAAATTTATATTTTAAAAAATTTTAAAAAGCATGTAAGAAGAAAAAAAATTAAAGCAAAGTTTTATTCATCTTTGCCTGGAAAATAACTTTGCATTCAGAACTGTATCAAGTAGAGAAAAATAGAGGAGGATATTTTTCCTCCATAATTTGATTTACCCCCAAAATATTTGTGTTGAGGACTATTGTCAGAGGTAAGAGAACGAGTTTTTAGGTTCCATTCCTTATAATTCCGTTTTCCTTATACTTTTTATAGCATGTGCAGTCATGAAATAACCAAGACATTATTTTTACAGCTTTCTTTACCATGACTCAAGCATAAATATATTGCAATTTAATAGTGTTAATAAAAGTGACTTGTGATGATGGGGAATATATAGAAAGGAATGGCATGAAAGTACATTTTAACCCTGATCTTCTGAGTGAAGATATTTCAGAAAATGTCTTCAAGTTTTTGGCGATTCTTAACAAAATTTGTCAAGACAAAATTTAGCATTTGAAAAATGCTAAATTTTGTAGGCTATTTTGGTCCTTTATTAAGACAATACTTAGGATTGTTAGCAATCAAAATGAAAAAAAAACTCTGCTTCCAGTGGTACTATTCTAACCTACTTCTAGTAAATGGCTATTTTATCAAGTGTAGATTTAAATCATAATGCATTATGTGTGGCCATCTAAGCTTCTAAGGCAGTCTTCTAAGTGTTACATTTCTAAGACCTCCCACTGTGCCCTGGAGTTAGGTGCTTAGTCTGCACTTGCTCAGTGGTCCAGAGGGCATTTGTTCAGGCACATATGTTCCACTGAAGGTGTTGGGTTCTGGGTCAGAAAGAGGAAAACACTCAGACTATGAGCTTCGCTATAAATATGTTTGGAGAGTTTGCCGAATATAGAATATAATGTTAAACTTGCATTTGAAAAAGAACATATTCTACTGTAGTATTTTCCACAGTACATTCCCTAGCATATTAATAGGATGTTATAAAAAAGAGAGTGTTGGAGTTAAATAAGCTTGAGAAATGCTTATTAACCAAAGTTAAAGTGGACTTCATAGAGCATTTAGCAAATTCTAGGAAGAGAATTTCCCAAATTAATTTTACCTTGGAACATTTCTCCCACCCTACTCCCAGTCCTTTATTTCCCCAACACGAGTACTTGTAGAACTGGTTTTCTCTGGAAATGTTTTTGGGATGCTAGGATTATGCATAGTAATAAATTACCACAAAATCAGTGGCTTAAAACCATAAACATTTATTGTCTGACAGTTCTGGAGGCCACTTATCCAAAATCAAGGTGCTGGCAAGGCTGTACCCTCTCTAGATGGGAGAGAATCCTCTCCTGTCTTTTCTAGCTTTTAGTGCTCCAGGCATTCCTTGACTTGGCTTGCAGAAACTCCAGTTTCTGCCTTTATTTTCACATGGCCTTCTCCTCTTCTGTCTGTGTCTTCTGATATGTGTGTCTTTTATTAGGACCTTTGTCATTGGATTTAAAGTCCACCCAGATGGTTCAGGATAATGTCATCTTAAGATCCATAGTTATATATGAAAAGAGCCTTTTTCCAAATAAGATCACATTCACAGGTTCTAAGACATGAATATAACATTTTGGGAGGCACCAATCAACCTACTGTGGATACTAAGAAGGTTTTTCAAACTAGAGGATACTTAAGAAAGGCCTAATTCAAAGATGGGAAGCCAGCTGTGCCCATAAGTGTGAAGATTCAGGGTTGAGTGTTCAAGATGCAGAAATCCAATATTGGCACACAATTCTTGTGCCTTGCAGGCATCCCCTTTTTATTCTGCCAGTCTTCTCACCAGTTCTGGATCCCTTCTTAACAAAGTCTCCTTGAAGCTACCTAAGGTCAGCTGGAATGGGCATGTGAAGCAAAGAGGATCTCTGAGGTGATAAACAGAGCAGAACTTTGAGAGGCATGAACAGACAGTCTCATTGAATGAATTCCTTAAGTTCTTACAGAACTCTAATTTGATGGACCCAGGGCACAAACATATTATTATGTCCAGGAAAACATATATTACACATGGGGAATGCTTTGGGGATAGGATGGAGGTTTTGTGCAAGTTTCTGGCCCTTTATGTGCATCCCCACAAGATTAAAAGTGCCTGGTGAGAAGAAACTCAACAGGGAAGAACTGCTCTCTTGTATTCCACTTCTGAGACTTCTATGGTGGATCAGTGGTAAAGAATCCACATATCAATGCAAGAGATACAGGTTTGATCCCTGGGTTGGGAAGAGTCCTTGGAGGAGGAAATGGCAACCCACTCTAGTATTGTTGTTTTTCAGTTGCTAAGTCACGTCTGATTCTTTGCAACCCCATGGACTGGAGTATACTAGACTTCCCTGTCCTTCACTAGCTCCCTGAGTTTGCTCAAACTCATGTCCTTTGAGTCTGTGATGCCATCCAACTATCTCATCCTCTGTGATTTCCTTCTCCCCCTGCCCTCAATTTTTCCTAGCATCAAGGTCTTTTCCAGTGAGTCAGGTGGCCAAAGTATTGGTGCTCCAGCTTCAGCATCAGTCCTTCCAATGATTATTCAGGTTTAATTTCCTTTAGGATTGAGTGGTTTTATCTCCTTGCAGTCCAATAGTCTCTCAAGAGTCTTTGCCAGCGCCACTTTGAAAGCATCAGTTCTTCAGTGCCAAGTCTACCTTATGTTCCAACTCTCGCATCCATACATGACTACTGGAGAAACTGTACTCCAGTATTCTTACCTGGGAAATCCCATGGAGGATTTCAGAGGAGCCTGGCAGGCTCACAAAGCATTAGATATAACTTAGCGAGCATCAGACACAGCAAGAGTGCTCCACTTCTAAATCTATAGAAGAAACTGGGACCGTTCTGATTAATGGTGACAATGTGTAAAAGACACAAATTCTGCTTTCTACGTGGATATAAGTGAATCTGGCAATATGTCCTGGCAACATCCTTGCTCATCTTAGCTTTTGTGTAAACTTGCTTATATTTGAAATGCAGTGGCATGGCAAGCTCACATGGTGCATTTGGTTTCTCCATCATCAGGAGGTTGTAGTTGCTAGACATATTTTTCCTCCTCTGGCTCAGACAATACTTCCTTTTAGATTACTGCTCTTATTTCTGGGCATTTCTTGTGTTTTAGCTAGATAGGATACTGTCAGCACATTTCTCCCCTCTCTGTATAACTGGTAATTGTGAAAGGTAGGGCTGTGATTTTTAGTTATTTTCTATCCAAGACCCTTTTATTTGCAAGACTAAAAGTCATGCAGAGTGCTGTCTTTCCCCTCCTTCTTACATTACGCTGAAAATACTGTTTAAATGGGTAAATGGCTAGTGACTAGATTTGCTTATAGGATATCAGGCTACTCAAAAATAATAGTCTCTTAGTTTGTGGGTGGTTTGATGGGTTCCAGTGTTATAGAATATGAACTGACAAAATGGAATCATAAAATCTCAAACTGTCAGAGTTGGAACTGGATCAGTGAGTTCAATTTCCTCATTTTAAGGATGTGAAAATGGTGGGAACTCCCAGTCATCAATTGTTACTCTGAGCAGCTTACTAGTGATTTCTCTTATAAAATTGTAGGAATCTAAACAAAGAAACCACTGCGGAAGAATAATGCAGGATAATATTGACTTATTGTGCACATGGTAAATTGATACACACACACAAGAAAATTTCCATACCAAAATGTTCCCCACCATAATAGTGCTGTGATCACAGTAGATATTTTCAGGAGCAATGATGGCGAACCCAGAAAGAGATGGTGATTCATTTCACTGTAGAAAAAAAAGACCAAAGAATGTGTGTAGCATTACTTTAATTTTTTAAACATCATGGTGTAGTTTGCTTAATAGGTTTTCATAATGATCTTGCTTCTCGCTTAATTGGTTTTTATAATGATCGTCTTCTTCACTCCTGGAACTCAGTTTATTTCCAGCTCCAAGTTCTTTAGTAACTAAATGCTTCCAAGTTGGAAGAGTCTATAACAAGTCCCAACAGAGAAACAATTGCTCGCTCTGGCCAAGGTAAATTTGCACAGAGTTTGGTGTTACCACCCATTTCACAATCATTTATGTTCTACCTAAAAATCAATGATGTGAAGCCTCAAACTGGCTTAAAAATGAGTGTGTCTCTAAATTCAGCACACGCACCCTTGGCGGGGGTGTGTTAAAGTGGTATCTAAGTAGTGAAACCTTCCTTTCCTATAGCTATTTGTGTGTGCAAAATACCTATCTGAATATCTTAGACTAGGAGAAGTGTTTTCACCATTTTGAAAGGCAAATCTGTGAAAACTGTTTCTGCAGCAAATATTTGACTCATGTTGAAACATCATAGCATAAGAATATGTAGGTGGAGTGGTGTATACCTATATGTCACATTTTGCAGTATTTTCTCATTGATGGCATTTTGTTCAGGGTACTTTATACATGGATAGAGATAAGAGCTATTTTTTGCTGTCCTATGTTATATGTTTAATCATAAGGGATTTTATTTAGGTCATACCTGAATGGTCTATCGGTTTTCCCTACTTTCTTCAATTTAAGTCTGAATTTGGAAATAAGGAGTTCATGATCTGAGCCACAGTCAGCTCCTGGTCTTGTTTTTGTTGACTGTATAGAGCTTCTCCATCTTTGGCTGCAAAGAATATAATCAGTCTGATTTCGGTGTTGACCATCTGGTGATGTCCATGTGTAGAGTCTTCTCTTGTGTTGCTGGAAGAGGGTGTTTGCTATGACCAGTGCATTTTCTTGGCAAAACTCTATTAGTCTTTGCCCTGCTTCATTCCGCATTCCAAGGCCAAATTTGCCTGTTACTCC